>JBAMJV010005166.1:0-148786 GCA_037951105.1 Echinarachnius parma
TGCCCCCATGCCGCCCCCCCCCCCCCACACCCCCGTCGCTACGCCACTGTCTCACTTACATTAAAGTGATCCATTAACTTTGTCCAATTTCAACCAAACTCACTCGAAGCTTTCCCACTTTCCCACTCTTGTACCTTGTTGTTTGGCTTATGGTAACGGAAGAAGGAAATGGGTTTTGATTTTTCAAATGTCTTCATAATCATGGATATATCTAAGGTTGAATTTGAGAGCGTCTATATAGACGGTTTCCGACCGTAGTCAAGAGTATCAGAATTCGGATACTCAATCGCCCATAACATCCGAATTCGGATACAGTACTTCACGCGAACGATCGGGATCAAATCAGACATTGATTTCTCTGTTTTAACTAAGTAAACTTTATTCTTTATGAAATTCCCAAAAGAATGTTACAATGAAATTAGTATATACGATTGTAGTATCAAACATTACTTTGGGGGGAAAATATAAAGGTTTTAATGGATCACTTTAAGATAAAGCGTGTCACTAAATAAAACACAATTTATTGAAATCTCACCAGAATGCAGAAATCACAAGTTGTGTAGAGTAGACTTGAAGCTATCTCCGAGTCCGAGGGGCTCTTGAAATTAAATTCGTCTTGCAAGAAATCTCTATTAGCCTCTTCAATCCGAGAGAAACCGTTCACAATGACCCAAAATTTAATTCATACCCTGTTTTAACCTTTCGTGGCTCCCACGCCCCTTTTACGTCCAAATTGCCACCCGCCCACATGCCACACTTAAATCTTACACTATACCATTGGTATACATTTGAAATAAACATGTGGATATAATAATGTATAATGTGTATAATACGGAGCGTATTATGTTACGCATCGCATGTTAAGGATTAAGTACGAGTACTTCTCATACAGACTGACCAATCACAGCGCAGCATACTGGACGATACGGCACCGGGGGATATGGATCCAAGTGTTGAAACTACAGGGGTGAGGGTGTAGAGAATTATAAATCCGAACAATTCAATCATACATTTCTTTATAACAACAAATAAATTTGGAAAAATTGAAACCCGTTCCATGCTTCTTTTGGTAATACGAATACAAAGAGGTATGCGATATTCGCTAGATTTCGAAGTAAATTTTGGGATTTTGACAATGTAACCATTATTACAACAAGCGGCGTTTGGCAACGAATTCTTTTCCCAAATGAACAACACAGTATATTATTATTTTGTGTCTCAGGCTCCCCGTTAAATGGATAATTGAGTTTGGGTCAAACTGAATTTTAGTAACCAAAACCTGCAACATTACAGTACAAACTAATAGTTATAACCCCACCATTCTCGAAAGGTATACACAATTACAGACAACAGCCGTTAAAACTCAAGAGGGCGCTCTCTAAAAACTCATTGGTTTCAACCTTTTTCATACAAAATTGTACATGTGATAGAGATATTATCAACAACTATTTAAAAACCTCTTTTGAAATTATGTGAAAGAAGTGAATAAGCATTTTATGTATTTTTTGTAAAAGTCAAGATGTCGCCCGGCAGGGTAGATAATTTGTATTGATAACATATTTTGAAATCAACTTTTACAACTATTAGAGCATTCGAAAGGGAATGATTCTCATTTCACGTTTTATTCAATGAACTTTCAAATGGAATTAAAACCAACCTATTGAGTGTCAAGGGGCATTTAGGGAAGTACCAATACTCAAGTGTACCTTTAATCGGAAATAGTATCACGTACCCTCTTTGCCCCTCTATAATGGCTTAGTCTAGCTACAACCCAGCACTTCAAATGTCGAGAACAGTGATTGGCCAGTATGGGAGCATATTATGCAAATTAGATGTCGCCCAATCAGAAAACGCGTAGTAACGATTGCATAATGTTATGGCTATATACCCATATATGGATGCTGAAGATTTCTACAGGGCTGTCCTGCCGTGGGTGACATTTCCATAATTGCATTTTTATTATTGCGAAAGGAAGTGTGATTATGAAAACCTGGAGATCACCCAGGCACTCGTTTTGCAATACATTGCGGGGAATCACCCAGTCACTCGTTTTGTAATACATTGCGGGGAATACCAACTTCTGGTATAGTTTTCATACAAATTCATAGTTTTTTCTCATATACCTTGATAATTTTCGCCAAAAATATGCAATGAGTCACAAATAAACAAACGCATGGGTACTGATAGCTTTCCTGCAAACTTTCAGTAAAGTTTGTACATAATTCGTCCGACAATATAATTGTACAATTACTTTAAAGCGCATTAAATCGCCGGTTAGAAGTTGCGTCGTAACATTGACACAATATGTTTGCTAAATAAACAAACATGTATTTTGGCTACTCTTGACACGACTTTAGTTTGTAATGTATTCATAATTATCTTGGGATTTCCATGCAGTGTACAACGTTTACCATCTTGCGATCAACCGTGGGTGAGATTTCATTAAAGGTGCACCTGTAAAGTGTCAGATATTGCCCAAAATGACATTTGAGACTTCAATCCTGTACCGAAATCATTGTAAGATATGTCCGAATGATGCGTGAAAGTTTCATTGAAAAAGAACACTGCTTTCCTGGTTAAAAAAGTGAAAATATGCGTCAGCTTTTACAACGAATTACTGTATGACGTTTATAAGGTTTATGACCGTTCATTAACGCTCTTGAGCTGAATAATAGATATCGTCATACTAAAGGGGCATTTGAAAAAATATCTAACCCTATTTGATTCTTCTCTTACTATAAGCTAAACAACACGGTAGAAGAGCCTGGAAACGAGGAAGCTCCAAGTAATTTTCGTGGAGTTAGACACTTTACAGGCATCCCTTTAATCTACTCCGTGTATCTATCGAACAATTAAACCAGACTAAACGTAGGAATATATTTACATTCGCAGTCGGAGTTGATTTGTTTCGTGTAATTTCTTTTAAATTCTAATCTAATTCCATGTCATGTTATTTCGTTTCATTTTATGTCATATAATTATTTCTTTTACTTTAATTTCTTGTCATTTCATTTAATATTTCATGACATTTCATTTAGTTTCATTTAATTTGATTTTAATTAATGAAATCAAGTAATAATATATTATAAATATCATTTCATTTCAATTAATGTAATTCCATTTTATTTAATTCCATTTCATTTTATTGTATCATTTCATAATTTAATATGATTTCATTTCATTTCATTTCATAATTTTCATCTCATTTCACTCCATTCTATTCCATTTCGGTTCTGTCATTTAAAGGTTAAGTACAGTTTACCATAGATGATACAGTACTGAAGACAGTTGACAGCTTCAAGAACCTCGGAAGTGTGATCTCAAGTGATGGCTCCCTCGACAAGGAGATCCAAGCACGCATAACCAAGGCACGCCCGGCGCTGGGACGACTTCGTACCAGAGCCCTTAATCCCCAACGACACTATACTGTATGGATGTGAAACCTTGACTCCCTACATGAGGCACATCAATCAACTGGAGAAGTTCCACATGCGCGCTCTTCGTTCCATTCTAGGGATCAAGTGGCAAGACAAGATCCCGAACACGGAAGCGTTTGATAGGGCTTACTCATCCACCATCGAGGCAATGCTACTCAAGTCACAACTCCGCTGGTCTTGACATGTCGTGAGAATGAACGATACGCGCATCCCAAAGCAATTGTTCTTCGGAGAATTGGAAGAAGGAAAGATAAATAGAGGTCGTCCTCGGAAAATGAACAGGGACAACCTAAAAGACAATATTGAATGGTGTGGTATCAAGCAGAAGAACTTTCCATCACCGCATCAAACAGACAGCCCTGGAAGACTGTTTCCAAAGACGCGTGGCTGCCCTCGAAGAAAGTCGACGCAGTCAGGCACGCATGCTGCAAGCATGGCAAGAGAAAGGCGTCATAGAGCCGCTGCGTCTCAGTCTAGAAGAACAGAGTTCCAGTGCCCAGTCTGTCACCGACTATGTAAATCAAACCTTGGACTGTACATCCACAGGAGCCAAAAAGATGCTGCACTATGACGTCATCCTCGACCTCGAGGGTCTACCTATTTACAGAGTTACAGAGTTTCTGTTCAAACAAACAACCGTTAACACAAGAGGGTGCCCTCCAGACACCTTTAAGGTTTTATCAATTTTTATGGAAAATGTGAATGTGATGTTTCATTAAAATAATTATTCAATAGAGTCCTAGAGAGATTATCAAAAACAATTGTATAGCAATTTTATAGTACATTTTGAATAATGTGTAGGGTTTATAGATGTTTTAATGAAACTTTCGAATAAATATGGGCCCCACATTGATTCCAAACGGATATATTTATGGATATTTCAGCTGTTTCTGAAGCGATTTTAATCAAACAAAGTTTATTCTGTATTTCAAATTAAGTGCTCTATCAAATTTAACACTTAGTTTTTCAATACCTCACAATAAATTATTTCTTGAAGCGCCCTCTAAAGCATAAGTGTACTATCCCTTTAAGCCAGATATATCCCTACTTGAAACAACGCACAAACTACGCAAAATACACACTATCTTTTGCATGCCCAACATATAGTTTTGCAGTTTAACTTTTATCTAAAAATACATTTTTTGGACTTTGCACATAATTACTGCGAACCCCGTCGCTCCCTACAAAAAAGAAAAAGAGAAACCAAAAAAGACTGAAGAAGAACAAAGAGCGGGAAAGTGAAAAAGTGGGATTTAAATTACATGTTCGCATATACATGTAAATTTCTCTTGCTGCCCCTTTTAAGTTATATATACGTAGTTAGATATTTTGTTGGCCTGAGATTTGAGCCCTCCCTGTTTGTTCACAGTGGCTGAATGAAAACATAGGGTCAACACCATTCTGTTATTTTGTTTACTTGTAATGTTTCCATTCCTTACTTTTGCACTTTGTTTAAAAGCTTGCAGACTGAAGAAATGGACATGTGCGTGTGCATGTGCATGTGCAAAAACGTGTGCGGAAACTGCGAAAATTTGCGAGGCGCCCTCTCGAGGTTCAAACATTATAACCCCACCTTAGAGTAATCGTATCATCGATATCGATGAGTCACACCAAAATTTCAGTACAGGTTTTCGGTGCGTTCTTTTTATTATACATTTAAATTGTTCATTCAGATTTCGTCATTAATTTTTTTCCTCCTGTCTCAAATCCTTGTATTTGTTTGTAGTTCCTTCTCAAACTGAGTGCAGCTCAGGGGTGTCGATCCGTTTTTGAGATTGGGGGGGCGAAATTTGAAAATTTTTCAAGAGTGACCACTGAGAGAGCTAAAAGCCCCACATTGGCATGCCCGGAAGTTTTATGATGCGCTCATTGAAAGTGTCTTGATGGATCGAAGACCTGACTTTGGGGGACACCCACATTTGGGGACAATAATGGGGGTCCAGGGAGCGGAGCCCCCGGAAGCTTTTAGATTTCAGACATTTGCTCCTAGCATGGGTGTTAAAATTGTATAAAATAGTGAACCTACTCATAACGTATTTTTAAAGGGCATAGCGAGGAAAAGACTGAGCCTTGCATGAGATGGATCCACGTGATCATGTATACTATAGAGCCATCGATATAGTCTAGGGCATTGGGCTCCCATGAAACTAAGCAAGTGCGTCAACAATTTCTCAAAAGTGTAGGGGAGACATTGCGAGGAAGCAAAGCGACCGAGCGGGGGAGGGTGTGGGAGGGGGTGTCCCCCTCCCACAGTAGGGAGCGTTTGTATTTTTGGACGTGAAATTGTGCGATTTGGTGCACACCCGAGATAGAAATTGTACGTTATATGAAGTATATAGGTACGGAACTAAACACACATAATGCCAAAGGGAGGGGGACAATCTGCTCCTTTTTCAAATGTGGGGGGACATGATATTCCAATTTGATTTGCGTTCAGCGCATATGTACCGAGATTATTTTATTTTCTGTGACGGTATGCTATCTATAGATGAGGAATTAATAAACTTCGTTTGAGGTGTGCGTTTGAGAAATTACGCTGCCCAACACATTTCAAAAGGTGAGTTCCCGCAACCCAAATGAAACTTGCAATATGAGAAACTGTATGCGCGCGAAGCGCGCGGCAAAAAGAGATTTACAGTCCTTTTCAAACTAAAAAACGGCTATTTTGAAGATTAATTATTGATGAATGTGTCTTTCCCCTCTTTGGCATTATATCACTCGATTTTTTTCTTCCTCATTTTCGGAATTATTGGGGGGGCGAAATGATATGTTCGCCCCCCCAATATTTTCATTGGGGGGGGGGGGGGGGGCGACCGCCCCCCCTGCCCCCCAGGATCGACACCCCTGGTGCAGCTTATTATTTTGTAAAGGTCATGGTTTGCGAATCGCTGGTTTGTGAAAAATGTTCAGGTACAATAATATAGGCCTTTATTTTACAGCTTGCGTGCAAAAGTCAACCATGCACATGCGAGAATTTGTGATACGCCCTCTCGAGGTTAAACGGATCTAGTGACTTTATTGACATTTGAAAAACGTGATGAACGGTTGATAAAAATGTGTATTGTTGTGATCGGATATGTCCACCGAGTGATGTGTGAAAATTGTAATTAATTTTTTTGAATGGATATTATGTGACCAGGTAATGAGCGAAAATGCAAAGTGATATCCGCCAACTCATTGCGCTGACTTTGAACACAATTATAACTTTCCATTGTATGATTAAACATCCGAACACACAGAAATAATATAAAACAATATTAAATATTATGTACACACACACACACGCACACACACACACACACACACACACACACACACACACATACACACACGCACACACGCACAAACACGCACACACTCGCATACACACACATACGCTCACATAAACAAACATACACAAACATACACACACATTCACGCGCACACTCACAGGCACACATACAGTACACAAGCATACGCACACATACACACACACAGTACACACACACACACAAACATACACACACAAACAAACATCCACAAACACACACACACACACACGCGCACATTCAAATGATAGAAATGGGAAATTATCGATACTTATTGATAAATGGCGATGTTTGGCGGTAACAGAGTTTAACTTCAATATAAATAATTTGTTCGTGAGGTAATGAAAAACTGAGTGTAAAATTTGAAAGAGCACACAATTTTAATTACAGAATCAATTTTATTTGATCAAAATCGAATTAAAAAAATAATACTCTTAAAAGAATTGTTTTAAATACCTTAAAATGCGACTCATTTTTGAAAATCTATATTTTTGGTTTTAAAATTGTTTTTGGTGATCTCCCTATTAAATAATTGTCTTAAACTAACATTACATTCACATTTGTTGATTACAACAATGGTGGGAACTTGAGGTGTCTAGAGAGCATCCTCTTGTGTTAATGGCTGCTTTTTGAATGAAAATAGCCCTGTAACTTCAGCGTGTATATTTTTGTTATACTACCATTCAAGCCTCCATGAACGATATAACTGTTAGTTTTTCAAGATAATTTGCAAGTTTGTATTACTATAATTATGTTGAACCAAAACTATTCACATTCACGTTCATCTTTCATTTTAAAGAAAAGGATTATCCTGTCTTAAATACTACTAAAAAGAAAAGAAAAATGGCGTAAATAAAATAAAAGATCAAGAATAAAATTGAAACACTTTCAAAAATATTTTGCTTCATTAATTCTAATGAAAGGGGACATTCATACGAATTCAAGATTCTAATGATTGAAAGACAGAATTATATTCTAGGTCACTAAGCACAATTTTGTATGAAAAAGTATGATTGTGGGTTCTTATAATTGGTTTTGAAATTCTAATGACACAAATTCGCGAGCGAGCTTGTTTTCTCCCACAATCACCACTTTGTGACGTCAGTACCTTACTATATGCGCCTATCTATTTTTTTTTCCACTGCAGCGAATGTGTTCTTTTGATCGGACCAATACAATGCTCGATCATGTATAGTATCGGTTTATGCAATGGATAATTCTTCACTTCTGGTTTGTTACATCTACTTGTACCCCCTCCTGTCCTAATAATCTATCCATGCAGTTACATAGAATTAACAACACGCCAAGTGGCGTAGCCCAGTGCCCCAATATCAATGACATGCTAAAGGGATAAAATAGAAGAATACAAATTTTAAAAATATCTTTGATGTAAATGTTTGCATCTGGCCTTTCATAGCACTGAGGCCTGATGCGTCTGAGCCACGGAAATATATTTTTTTTAAATACTTTTTTTATGTGGTCTAAACTATGGTGTTTAAAGTGTTTGACACGACCGTGTTGACGTCCAAACTATGACTCAAGTAAACCAAAGTTTAAATTGTGAATTCCAGTCAATATCATAGGATATGTACGTATTACAGGCAGGAGGCCGTATGCTAGCTATTGCCCTAGCCATTATGCAGGATACGCCATTTTGCTTTTAATGTCGATCTCCATTCTTCTAGTTCTTCCCGCCGCCGCCCTTCCCAGAGTGGTAGCTTCCCTTGGATCCGGCCTTCTGTAGATCGGACACGAAGCTACCGGGAGTTACCCCACGCCCGCTGGACTTGGCAGTGCGAGACATCATGCCAGACGCATACGTGCCCTTCTGGATGCCATGGGGGGTGTAGCCCAGGCGGTTGGCCCCGGCGCTCACCTGCGAGGAGGGTTGGGCGCCCATGGTGCCCGTGTTCTAGAAGGGGGATATCGAGAAACAGACATGAGAAATAAAATATAAATTATAAAGCATTCTCCTGCCGTGACTGGGCACAAAAACAGGGTGGTCCAGAAAAAACAGCAACATAACGACATATTTGCCCATATTTAACATGGGAAAAGACGAGTTGTTTCACGAGATAGGGATTCAAAATTGGAAACCAAACAATGTGTCACTAAATTAGCTCTAGGACGAACAACTTCCTAACACTATAATTTCGCTCTAGTCTATATAGAGAGAAAACTATCTAACACTGAAATGTATTCGCTTTAGAAACAAAAACTATACCTTACCAAGATGACTGATCTTTGCTTGTATAATTTTGTTCTCGGTAAAAGTTTCCCTTTCTAGTGAAATCAATTGTTTTCTTTGTCCACATTGTTATGGAAAATAATAATATCGTTCCGTGGGCCAACCCACCTAGCTACTTGGCCGCATAGACCACATACTAATATAGGTTTTCCCGCTCAATTTTGCACTTTTTTCAATCGAATTCATTTAGGGTCATTCGAATTCGCGCGTTGCCGCGTAATCGTTGGTATCGGTCTTCCAAATTCCGAATAAGTGCATGCGAATTCATGCATACGCACACGCTTTCGTGAATAGACACAGAAGTTCATTTATGGGCATTCGAATTCGCGAATGTGCAGCTAACTGTCAACGGCCTTTCGCGAATTCGAATGACCATTGATGAAAAGGTATGCACTTTGTACAAATTCACTTGCTCCTACGTGATTTTGAACGACTATTTACGAATTCGAATGCTGCTTTGGTACGGCGATCGCAAATCGCGCGAATTCGTTTGCTCCTATTATCAATTCGATTGACACAATCGCGAAATTGAGCGGGAAAACCTATACTATATCTATATATGAAGAGCTTAATTTCAAATGGCGCTAAATCCACTTTTTCAACTAGGGAAAAAGCATGTTTCTTTATCCAACTTTGTACACATGTCTATGTGAAAGGGGTAGTACAGTTTTGGCAAGGCTGAACTTTAGTAACCAAATCTGGACAGTAACATTATAAACTAATATAGGTTTTCCCGCTCAATTTCGCGATTGTGTCAATCGAATTGATAATAGGAGAAAACGAATTCGCGCGATTTGCGATCGCCGTACCAAAGCAGCATTCGAATTCGTAAATAGTCGTTCAAAATCAAGTAGGAGCAAGTGAATTTGCACAAAGTGCATACCTTTTCATCAATGGTCATTCGAATTCGCGAAAGGCCGTTGATAGTTGGCTGCACATTCGCGAATTCGAATGCCCATAAATGAACTTCTGTGTCTATTCACGAAAGCGTGTGCGTATGCATGAATTCGCATGCACTTATTCGGAATTTGGAAGACCGATACCAACGATTACGCGGCAACGCGCGAATTCGAATGACCCTAAATGAATTCGATTGAAAAAAGTGCAAAATTGAGCGGTTATAGTTATAAATGTACCATGCTCGAAAGGTATACAAAATTACAAACGACTAGTAAAAAGCCTGTTATCATTCAAAAGGAGCCATTAAAACACAAGAGGGCGCTTTCTAAAAAGGCATTGGTTTCAACCATTTTTCATACAAAATTATGCATGTGATGTTTTATTGAAATAATGATTAAATAGAGAGATCATCAGCAACTATTTAAAAACGCTTTTGAATATTTTTGAAAAAGTGCAAGCATTTTTTTTTTTTTTTTTTAAATCATCTAATTATTTGGGCCCCAGATAATTATAAGATATATTTAAACAATATTGACTGGCCTTGAGGGCGAAACGACATATATTGCCTGAACTAGATTCATATTGCCCGAGTCGAAGACGAGGGCAATATGGATCCTAGTGAAGGCAATATATGTCGTATCCCCCGATAGAGCCAGTCAATATCATTATTATTACCCACATCAGACATCTTGAGCAGTAACGGAAATTAGTAAAATGTAAACTTTGTATTAAACTTTGTATTGAAACATACCAAAACCAAGTCTCTGCTTGATAAAATGTCACAAGTAGGCTGCGGCTTGTTTCGTGTACACACCAATGGCAAATCACTATCGCGAGATTTTTCCCCGCGGGCCAGTTCACTTTGTAAAATTTCGACTACGAATCGTGAAGTGCCCGGATGTCATATTCCCCTCTTTTTTTTTAACAGGTAAATCCCATAGGCTTTTGTGAAAGAGGGGAATATGGGAAATATTCCCCTATTTCACCTGCTGGCACTTGAAACGAGGGGAATATTATTTTGTAAAACCACAGCTCAGATGTCTGATATGGGTAATAATTATTGATATTTCAGCCGTTTCTGGGTCGATTTTGACCACATAAAGTTTATTCTGCCATTAAAATTGCGTGTTCTCTCAAATTCGACACTCAGTTTTTCATTATCCCACAAAAAAATTGTGATGTGCAGCGCCCTCTCTACCAAAACTGAACTACCCCTTGAATATATGAAAATGAAACGTTCCATATTTTGAAACGTTCCAAAGACTGAATATAACATATTTGTTTTTACATATGTTGGAGCTAGCCTGTATAATACACTCTTATAACAGTGCAGTCGGGCACTTCCCAAAATATAGTAACGAAATAATTATGTCCATCGGATAGGGTATCTTTTCCAATGAAAAACGATACCAAGAACAGTAATTTCGGTCGTTTAGTTTTAGGGCGCTCTGAGTGACACCATGTCAGGCTCCTATTTTTGTAAATTTTTACCAAGTGATAAATCGCACTTACTGTCCGTCATAGCATTGAACAACGAGCAAAACGCACACTATTGTTAGTGTGCATTCAGCTGTGTACCGAGATAATGGGCATGGTTGTTTGATGATATGACGGGCAGTAAGTTTACAGAAGAATGAAATGGGTTTTCATCTTTCAAAATGTCTCCATAATCATGGATATATTGAAGATTGAATTTGAGAGCGTCTATAGATGGTCTCCGAACATAGTCAAGAGTATGAGAATTCGGATACTCAATCGCCCATAACATCCGAATTCGGATACAGTACTTCACGCGAACGATCGGGATCAAATCAGACATTGATTTCTCTGTTTTAACTAAGTAAACTTTATTCTTTATGAAATTCCCACAAGAATGTTACAATGAAATTAGTATATACGATTGTAATATCAAACATTTCTTTGGGGGAAAAATATAAAGTTAATGGATCACTTTAAGATAAAGCGTGTCACTAAATAAAAACACAATTTATTGAAATCTCACCAGAATGCAGAAATCACAAGTTGTGTAGAGTAGACTTGAAGATATCTCCGAGTCCGAGGGGCTCTTGAAATTAAATTCGTCTTGCAAGAAATCTCTATTATCCTCTTCAATCCGAGAGAAGTACTTCACAATGACCCAAAATGTAATGCATTACCCTGTTTTTATCATTTCGTGGCTGCCACGCCTCTTTTACGTCCCAATTGCCACCCACCCACATGCCACACTTAAATCTTACACTATACCAGTGGTATACATTTGAAATAAACATGTAGTTATAATAATGCATAATGTGTATAATATGGAGCGTATTATGTTACGCATCGCATGTTAAGGGTTAAATACGAGTACTTCTCGTACAGACTGACCAATCACAGCGCAGCATACTGCATGACACGACACTGGGACCCACAAGTGCCGAAGCTTAGGGGTAAGGGGGGGGGGGGGTGGGGGTGCCCCCCGTGCGACAATATTTGCTCTTTCAATGCCTTCCTGTCTATGACAGGGATCTAGTAACTTTGTTGACATGTGCACATTATTGGCACATGGTTTATAAAATGTGTATTTCTGTGATATGATATGTCCACTGAGTGACGTGTGTATATTTCAGGTCAAATGGGTGTCATACAAGCGAGTAATGAGCGAAAATGCCAAATAATGGTCACGAACTCATTGCATTGACTTTGTACACAGTTTAAATTCTCCCGTAGATAATCATACATCTGAAAAATTCAATCATACATTTCTTTATAACAAAACAAAATTGGAAAATCGAAACCCGTTCCGTGAGCACTTCTATTGGTCATACGAATACAAAGAGGTATGTGATAAACGCTATAGAGTTCGAAGTAAATTTTGTGGATATTGACAATGTAACCATTATTACAACAAGCGGCGTTTTGCAACGAATTTCTTCTCAAATGAACAACACAGAATATTATTATTTTGTGTCTCAGGATCCCCGTTAAAGGGATAATTGAGTTTTGGTCAAACTGAATTTTAGTAACCAAAACCTGCAACATTACAGAACAAACTAATAGTTATAACCCCACCATTCTCGAAAGGTATACACAATTACAAACGACTAAGTAAAAACCCTGTTATCATTCAAAAAGAGCCGTTAAAACTCAAGAGGGCGCTCTCTAAAAACTCATTGGTTTCAACCTTTTTCATACAAAATTATGCATGTGATAGAGATATCATCAACAACTATTTAAAAACCTCTTTTGAAATAAAAAAAAAAAAGTGAATAAGCATTTTATGTATTTTTTGTAAAAGTCAAGATGTCGCCCGGCAGGGTAAATATATTGATACAATATTTTGAAATAAACTTGTACAACTATTAGAGCATTCGAAAGGCAATGATTCACATTTCACGTTTTATTCAATGAACTTTCAAATGGAATTAAAACCAACCTTTTTAGTGTCAAGGGGCATTTCGGAAAATACCAATACTCAAGTGTACCTTAAAACGGAAATAATATCACGTACCCTCTTTGCCACTCTGTAATGGCTTAGTCTAGCTACATCCCAGCACTTCAAATGTCGAGAACAGTGATTGGCCAGTTTGGGAGCATTACTATGCAAATTAGATGTCGCCCAATCAGAAAACGCGTGCTAACGATTGCATAATGGTATGGCTATACCCATATATGGATGCTGAAGATTTCTACGGAGCTGTCCTACCGTGGGTGACATTTCCATAATTGCATTTTTATTATTGCGAAAGGAAGTGTGATTATGAAAACCTGGCGAGAACCCAGGCACTCGTTTTGCAATACACGATGATGGTGGGGAATACCAACTTCTGAAAAAGTTTTCATACAAATTCATAGTTTTTCTCTTATACCTTGATACTTTTCGCCGAAAATATGACATGAGGCACAAATACACGCATGGGTACTGATATAGTTTTCATGCAAACTTTCAGTAAAGTTTGTACATTTTTTGTCCGACAATATAATTGTATAAATTACTTTTAAGCGCGTTAAATCACCGGTTAGAAGTTGCGTCGTGACATTGACATTGACACAATGGCCCGAATTCTCATCAGTGGCTCAACTTGAGCTTGGCCTTAAAAGACAAAGACTACCGGTAACACTTTGCGCCAGCAGACCTATTGTGTAGTTACTAGGTCCCCGGATATATTATAATGGTTTCATCTCCTTATCCAGTCAATCTCTTGCTTCTGCTTCAAAGCATCGGGCAATGGGCTCTTTGAAATTCCGTCATAGTATAAGAGGTCACCAGCAATACAATGTCCAGGATGATCCAGGACGCAATTTGGCTGATGAGAGACTATACTATGACTAAATTTCAAAGGGCCCATTGTCCTGTTGCCTATAATCAGAACTCAAGGGATTGACTGGATAATGAAAGGAAACCATTAGAATATCTCAGGGGACCATAGGAACTACACAATAGGTCTACTGGTGCATAGTGTTACCGGTAGTCTTTGTCTTTTTATGCCGAGCTCAAGTTGAGCCACTGATGAGAATTCGGGCCAATATTTGTTTGCAAAAAAAAAAAAAAAAAAAAAAACACCGTATTTTGGCTACTCTTGACTCTACTTTAGTTTGTAATGTATTCTTATTATCTTGGGGATTTCCATGCAGTGTACACAGCGTTAACCATCTTGTGATCAAACTGCAGTGGCTGATTTGATTAATCCACTCCGTTTATCTACCGAACAATTAAATCAAATCAAACGTAGGAATCGATATATATTCGCAATCGGAGTTGATATGTTTTATTTCATATCATGATTTCTTTTAATTTAATCTACGGTAATCCCATGTCATATTATTTCGTTTCATTTCATGTAATTATTTCTTTTACTTTATGTCTTGTCATTTCATTTAATATTTAATTTCATTTCTTGTCATTTCATTTAATATTTCATTTCATTTAATTTCGTTTCTTTTAATTTAATTTTAATTAATGAAATAAATAAGATATCATAAATATCATTTCATTTCAATTAATTTAATTTCATTTCATGTAATTCCATTTTATTTTATTGTATCATTTCATAATTTAATTTAATTTGATTTGATTTGATTTGATTTGATTTCATTTGATTTCATTCCATTTCATTTCATAATTTTCATCTCATTTCACTCCATTCTATTCCATTTCGTTTCATTTAAAGGTTTAGTATACAGTTCTAGTCAAACTTAATTATAGTACCGTAACTAAAACTTGTAATTTATCGTTAAATTGTAAAAGTCATTCAATTATACTTGCATTGTAGAAAAAACAAAGTTACAGGGTTTCCATTACAAACAAACAGCCGTTAACACAAGAGGGTGCCCTCCATGCAGACACCTGAAAGGTTTTACCAATTTGTATGGAAAATGTGAATGTGATGTTTAATTGAAATAATTATTCACTAGAGAGATCATCAAAAACAATTTTATAGCCACCTTGGTACATTTTGAATAATGTGTAGGCTTTATAGATGTTTAGATAAAACTTTCGAATAAATATGGGCCCCACATTTATTCCAAACGGATATATTTATGGATATTTCAGCTGTTTCTGAAGCGATTTTAATCAAACAAAGTTTATTCTGTATTTCAAATTAAGTGCTCTATCAAATTTAACACTTGGGTTTTCAATACCTCACAACAAATTATTTCTTGAAGCGCCCTCTAAACCAAAAGTGTACTATCCCTTTAAGCCAGATATATCCCTACTTGAAACAACGCACATACTACCCAAAATACACACTATCTTTTGCATGCCAAACATATAGTTTTGCAGTTATCTAAAACTACATTTTTTGGACTTTGCACATAATTACTGCGAACCCCGTCGCTCCCTACAAAAAAGAGAAAGATAAACAAAAAAGACTGAAGAAGAACATAGAGCAGGAAAGTAAAAAAAGGGGGTACAAACTTCGAAATGTTGCGATGCTTTTGTTGGTGTTGTTTTATTCGGGGAGTTAAAGGGATCTAGTATAATAACATTGTCCAAATCCTCAAAACTTACTTGGAACTTTAGTGGTTCTCTCATACTTCGTCATATTCATATTAACATTAAAAGCACGGGACAGGTTTCGGTTTTTCAAATTTCCATTTCGTTTAAATAGATATTTACGATTGAAGTGTTCAGATATGAAATTGTCTACGGGATAATTTCATGCCTTGTACAAAGTAAGTACAATGAGTTAGTGAATATCACTTTGCATTTTTGCTCATTACTCGGCCATATATAACGTCCATTTAACTTGAAATGTTCACACAACACCCAGTGTACATATCAGATAACAGTATTATACATTGTATCAACCATTCATCCCTGTTTGCACATGTCAACAAAGTTACTAGATCCCTTTAAGAGTTTATTTAAAAATACATTTTGGACTTTGCACATAATGAGTGCGAACCACGTCGCTCCCTACATAGTGGCTGAATGAAATCAGGGTCAAAACCATTCTGTTATTTTTGACTTGTAATGTTTCCATTCCTTACTTTTGCACTTCGTTCGTTATCAATAGATTTTGCGAACCATCCATTTGTTCACAGCTTGCAGACTGAAGAAATGGACGTTTTAATAATATGACCTAGTTATTGAAGGGTCCATGGTGTAATACAGGGTGGCCCCCACCCCCCCCCCCAAAAAAAAAACCAAACAAACAAAAAAACAAAAACGGAACGGGGCACTTCCCAAATAAAAGTAACAAAATGATTATGTCTATCGGATAGGGTGTCTTTTCCGATGAAAAACAATACCAAGAACAGTAATTTTGGTCGAGTAGTTTTTGTTTTAGGTTCCTTTTTTGTTAATTTTTTACCAAGTCAGTGCCTAATAAATTGCACTTACTGCCGGTCATAGCATTGAACAACTATGCCCATTCTTTCGGTTCACAGCTGAATGCACACTAACAATGGCGCGCGTATTGCTCGTTGTTCGATGCTATGCGGGCAGTAACTGCGATTTATCAGGCACTGACTTGGTAAAAATTGACAAAAAAAGGGAACCTGTTATGGTGTCACTCACAGCGCCCTAAAACAAAAACTACACGACCAAAATAACTATTCTTGGTATCGTTTTTCATTGGAAAAGACACTTTTTCCGATGGCCATAATCATGTTGTTACTATATTTTGGAAAGTGCCCCGTTCCGTGTTTTTTTTTTTTTTTTTTTTGGGGGGGGGGGGGGGGGAGGGGGGGCACCCATAGTCAACCAACTGGTGCTTGTGTGAAAACGTGTGCGGAAACTGCGAAAATTTGCGAGGCGCCCTCTCGAGATTCAAACATTATAACCACACCATAGAGTAATCGTATCAGCGATATCGATGAGTTCTATGAATACACTTTTATAAACCACACCAAAAGTTCAGGACAGGTTAAATTTTCGTCATAATTTGTTTCTTCTCCTGTCTCAATTCCTTTTATTTGTTTGTAGTTCCTTATCAAACTGAGTGCAGCTTATTATTTTATAATGGTCATGGTTTGCGAATCGCTGGTTTGTGAAAATTGTTCAATATTTTACAGCTTGCATAATATATCGAAGTCAACCGTGCACGTGCGAGAATTTGCGAGACGCCCTCTCGAGGTTAATATATTGATAATATTTTTGAAAATGTTACTAGATCCCTTTAAAACATGGGGGGTGATTTGCAAAAACGGGACCGAGACCAATTTTTTTCTCGGCCGATGTTTCGAGACCAAGGCAATTAGCTGGAACCCCTCTCGGGGTGGGGGGGGGGGGGGGGGGGGGGGGGGTGGTCCATCTCCAATTTGTTTTCCCGGCCGAGTACCTCCCAACATTTTTCGAAGACAATTGGCAAAAAATCCTCTCATTGGGGGGGGGGGGGGGGGGGGGGGGGGTCCATAACCAATTTTATTATCTGACAAGGATCAACATCGTATACAGTTACACATACACACACACACACACACACACACGCACACACACGCACACACACATTATTAATATTATGATTATTATCATTAGTAATATTATCATTATTATTATTAGTTTTATTATTGTTATTTTTTGTATTACTAATATTATTATTAATATTATTATTCTTACTATTATTCTTATTCTTATCATTGTAACCAAATATCATTCCCTAAAACCTGGGGCGGGGGGGGGGGGGGAGATTGTACATGTCACCCCCACCCCCCCCCCCCCCCCCCCACACACCACCTTGTGAGGTGGGGGGATGCATACCCCTTGATTGTGTAACGAACTACAAAATGTATTATTTGATGTTTCAGAAAGATCTCAGAAACTCGTCTAGAAGTTGGATGAAATAACGAAACTGAGCTAGAAAAGAGATGACAGAAAAGTAGCCATAGGGGTACCGCCGCGGTTGAGAGTCGTGTAAGCGGCGCGCGGCTTACACGACTCTCAACCCATGGTCTCGGCCTCGAACATTTTTTTGGGAAGAACAAAATAATGACGAAATAACCCCCGTAAACTGAAGAGCATGTTTTAAATTTTTTTGACAATTTTTGTTTTTCTCTTAGTAAACAAAGTAAACAAAGTTTGTGTTTTTTCCAGTCAAATTTCATAACAATTAGTATTAACAAGTTATCATTAGCTGGAATTCATTTCCTAGGTATTCTTTTGTTTTCTTTGTTTTTAAAGACAAAATGGCGCAAGAAATGAAAATAATAAGAATTATAACAAATCAGGTTTGGATGTATTCTTATGATACTTTTTTAGATATGAATAAGCCAATGGGGTTTCTCATGATGTCTTCAAACATTAATAAATGACAAACCTTACTTTGGATCAGGTTAAAGGGATAGCTGAGTTCTGGTAAAGAGAGTACAGTTTTAGTCAAACTGAATTTTAGTAACCAAAACCTGCACCATTACAGTACAAACTAATAATCATAACTCCACCATGATCAAAAGGAATAACAAAATTACAAACGACTAAGTAAAAAGCCCTTATCATTAAAGGGTACCACTACCCCAAAAAAATATTCTTATACATGAAAGGTAACATCTTTAGTAGTCCATTCAATTAACAAGTTCAGAAAAATATGTTTCCGGAAACAAAATATAATTGGAAAACGCATCACCATACTACAACATGGGTCTGCATGTACAAAGACTAGCTTTGTCCAGTGCGAACGAATCGTCCGGGATATTGTCTCCAAACGTATGCGTGAATAGAATTGGCGCACTCGCACATGTTTGGCGAGTACGGAACCAGGGAATAACAGTGGTTCCGTAAGTGCTGGTAATTAATTGCATTGTTTATGAATTACACAACCCTTTGCAAAATGTTGGGTATCTATTTGATATCACAAAAGGGTACCAAAACTTATAATTATGTGTTGTTCTTTGCCTGATGGTCCCCTTTAAGCAAGAGCTGTTCAAACTAAAGATGGCATTAAAAAAAACGCAGTTGTTTAAACCATTTTAAAAACAATATCGTGCACGTGATGTTTTGTTGAAATAGTGATTAGATAGAGAAATAATCAACAACTATATAAA
Organism: Echinarachnius parma; assembly: GCA_037951105.1. Classification (NCBI taxonomy): domain Eukaryota; kingdom Metazoa; phylum Echinodermata; class Echinoidea; order Clypeasteroida; family Echinarachniidae; genus Echinarachnius; species Echinarachnius parma. The sequence goes on from JBAMJV010005166.1 coordinate 19,359, forward strand.
AAACCTATTTTGATTTGTTTTTTAAAAGAGGAAGCATTTAAAAACGAATTATAACGGCTGGTTCAAAATTATCGAATACTTGTGGGGCCCCACATTTATTACAAATGTTATGTTTATGGATACTTCAGCTGTTTCTAAACGGATTTTTATCAAAAAAAGTTTTATTCCGCCCCTTAAAATTGTATGCTCTTACAAAGTTGAAATTCAGTTTTTTCATTATCTCACAAAAAATTAATTTTGTGTAGCGCCCTCTTTACCAAAACTCCACTATCCATTTAACAGGGTAAACATTTAAAGGGAGAGATCCTCTTTTGCAAGCCAAAATTCAAAAGTTGCGAGGTTATTGTCTTATATGAAAGGAAATGTCATTTAATAGCATGCCTGAAAAAATTAGGGATTGAAATCTTTTTTTCGTGGAGTTATAGACCTAAAACTGATTAAACTGAGGGACGTCGGTTTAATGGGTACAAACGTATTTTCGGCCGATGAGTAAGTTCGTAAACAGATTTTACGGAGTGCCATATCGGTATGCATGACCCCTACGTGACCCGCGCTATCTACGTGACCCGCGCATAAGTACTAATGTGTGAGCGTTTACCAAGCAAAATACCCAAACATCGCTTAAACTGACTACATGTAATTATATATTCTTTATTTTTGAGATCTTTTTCCGTGACATACGTTAACAAATGTCGGCTTCACAATACCTTTACGAGAATTAGTACTATATTGTTGTAATATTATGCTAAATCAGTTGAACTCCTTTATTGACCGATATATAGTTTAAATGGAGGGACGCATTTGTTTTTCATTCGTAGAATCCAAATTAGAGGGCTGTTGGCTGTGATTCTTTTTTTGCGTGTTACATTGATCCCATCCATCAACTGAAAGCTGTTCAGACGTTTTGTAAAAGTGGATCTGTCCCTTTAAGAATTGCACGTATATGCATTATCGTATACTTGAAATGTGTTTGCTAACTCATCTGAAGGTTATCTCCACAATTACTTTTTGGACATTATGAGCCTCTTAAACCCATCAATTACCACATAAATGTCATGATCTATGCTCTGGAATATGTAATTTTGCATAATTATGCTAAAAAGTTCAGTTTTCCTTCATAAATCAGTCCATCTGGCCAAAACAGCTTAGATATTTAGGAATTCAGAGCATTTTCTATGTTTTTCATCATATAATAGTAAATAACGCCCTCATATGTTGACCGGTAGAAATGTTGGCAAATTGTAGAGCTAGACCTGCTAGACATGTGTGCCAAATATGAAAGTGGTTGATCAAAAATTATAGGAATTAGAGATTATTTTGTGCTTTCTATATAAGTTGCATGTGTAAAACCCTACAGGTGCAAAATTGCACCCTACTTTTTTGTGTGTGCACAAACATTATGATTACTTCTATATTATTACATTAGTGGGTGATGTGTATGTTTCTACATTAGTGAGCGCTTATTTCCGCCACTATATTGTAAAAAATCATTTCCGTATTCGATACAAAATACACACATATCAGGCCCATATTCCAAGTATAACATGCCCCTCCCCCACACACACACATGCAGCCCCACCCGCCACCCCCCCCCCCCCCCCCCCCCCACACACACACTATGCATTCACAATTACACACGCACGCACTCGCACACACACGTTTTTACATTTGTGGGCGACGTTTGCGAATTATTTCTACAATAGTCGGCGTATCTATATTTGTGGTCGCTGTTCAATTTCTACATTGTTTGTTTGTTTGTATGTTTATTTCCGAAATCACAACATAAATACAGCAATGAAGTGCAACGGGGGATTGACCCATTTCAGCAGAATTACAAAAACAAAACCACTGTTATTCCTTGGGGTCCCACAAGTAGATACAGTATATACAATTAAACGTTTATATACAATTATTGCAAAATAGAGAAATTATAATTTCATAAATTATTCCACATTATGTACACTAAATTAAAATTGGTGACAAATATTATATAAGCAATTCCAATTAAGAACAAATAGTTCCAACGCCATTTGAACAATTCAATAAGAGTTATAGAAAGAGAGAGAAAAGGGAGTAAAAAAGGGAACTGCAAATATTTACAATTTTATGGAATATATTCATCTAAAAATGTTTGAAATGATCTCAAGCTCGTAGCATTACGAATTGCAATTGGTAATTGGTTATACACTGAAATTCCTCTGTAGAAGAACGTTCTTTTTACAACAGTTTGACCTAGTGGTTTATTTTCTACATTGGTGGTTGATGTTCTTCTACATTTGTGGACTTGACGTTCTTTTACATTTGTGGTCGTTTTTACATATTATGTGGATATTTTTTACATTTAAGGGTTCAACAGGGGATAAAAAATACGTAAACAATGCGTTTGTATTTTAGTCACCCTTTAACTCTTTGTCAGTTTTTGGCAGTGGCAAAATAGTAAGTGCTCTCTTTGAATACATTTCAATATTGAGCTTAAAGCTACGTACTACAGTACATACTTTTATTATCAAAGTGAGAACTTTCATCTGGCTAAAGTGTTCGGGGCACGGTCCCCCAATCTCCTTGTTCCGCCGTAATATGTGAATGACCTGTAGCTTACATTTAACAAGTTCGCGTGCCAGTATCCATGTTTCGGTTTTAGTTCGGATCTAATTTATGATATATAGCTTCTATAAGTTTGTAATAAATCATATCTAACAATTGATCCATTCTAGTTCCTAATCGAGTCCAGTTCGGCACAATTGTAGCAATAGTGAGTGGTTATTTTAAAAAGGTTAATTACTTTCCGGCTACCATTTTAAATACAAATAAAAGGTTTACTAAACGTCTTATAAATTATACAAATGACGATCAATTTATTACTCATGTCTCGATCCTTATGCTCAGTCTATGTAGGTAGTCCACCTTCGGGCTCCCGTCTTGTTCCAATGAATAATAACATTAGCTCTACCCACACCGATCTTTGAAGAAAGATTCCTTTCTTTTTGCATCTTAAAATCTCAAAGGATCAAATGAGAATCTTTCTCAGGGGGGTATTTTACAACTCTTCTAGGTTAAATCTAAATTCTAAGTTACACTTACAATAATGGAAAGCCATTATTTGATTTGTAATTTGTGTACATTCATAATTATGTTTGGTATACAACATTAAAGTGTGTTTAAAGATATATTTGAGTATTTGTTAAGGTCCACCGATTGAAACTATGATCTTATTATAATAACCATGGTAATAAATGACTGAGCACGCTCCAATGAAGATATAAATCCGAAATAATACGTTTAGAGTGAATTATATTGCAAACTACGTGTTGGACTGCAAACGATTCAAACACAACTATGAAAGTATTCTAAAGGGAATAAATCACATTTCACATGTGTTATTAAATGAACTCGCATATGGAATCAAACCAACCAGTACCCTCGCAATGTGTCACTTCGGGAAGTACCAATACTCAAGTATATCTTTAAATGCATATTTTGTTTTATATTTGTCAAGGACATTTACAAATTATCATTGAAGTAACATTCAGTAAAAGTCTCAAATTATGTCAAAGTTTTTATTGAATAGTTGTCATTCTGAGACTATCATTATTTGTACTCGGTAATTTTCGTTTCAAGCCAAGTATAGAAGTTCTGAGAAGGGTCTTGGAAAAATCTTCTTATCGCGTTTCATTGATATTTCATGACTTTAGAGCAGAGGATTTGTGTTCTGGTTGGTATAAGCTTTCCGTACATGTATAATTTGCCTTTTTTGTGATGTTTCTTCACTCAGCTACTTTAAAGCTACGTTTTACAATACATACCTTTCTTATCAAAGTGAGAACTTTCATATGGCTAAAGTGTTCGGGGCACGGTCCCCCATTCTCCTGGTTCCGCCGTTGTATGAATGACTTTTAGCTTACATTTAACAAGTTGACGTGCCGTTATCAATGTTTGGGTTTTCTTTCGGTTTTGATTTATAACATATAGTTTCTATAAGTATGCCATTAATCATATTCATGAATTGATCCATTCTATTTCCTTATCGAGTCGAGTTCGGCAGAATTGTGGCCAATGTGAATGGTCATTTTTAAAGGTAATTTAATTGTCGGCTACCATTTAAAAAAAAATATGTAAGGTTTACCAAATGTCTTATAAATTATAGAAATGAAGATCAATTTCTTACTCGTGTCTCGATCCTCATGCTCGTCTTTGTAGATAGGCCACCTATGGGTTCTCTTCTATTTCCATTGAAGAATAACATTAGCTCTACCCACACCGATCTTTGTAGAAAGATTCCTTTCTTTTTGCATCTTAAAATCTCAAAGGGTCGACTGAGAATCTTTCTCAGTGGGGTAATTTACAAAGCTTCTAAGTTAAAACTAAATTATAGGTTAGACTTACATTAAAGTGATCCCTGTAAAGTATCAGATATTGCACAAAATGACATTTGAGACTTCAATCCTATATCAATATCATTGTAAAATACAATTGAAAGATTTGTGAAAGTTTGAAAGAAAACGAACACTGTTTACCTAGTGAAAAAAACGGATATTGAGTTCATATTTTATCACCGAATATGGATGGCCTGCCGTAGATTTGTCGCAGTAATAATCATCCGTTTGATATTGACGATATCCGCACCCGTGTATACAGACGGTAGGCCTACGGAATAAGGGAGTTCGTACTTACAAACTGCGCATGCGCCAATTTCTGAGACGAAAATTTATTTACGAAGATTGTACCCGGAAGTCATCGCTGTCATCGATTTTGTGTGTTGTTTTATGGACCTTTCGTGCAATTATTGTCACATTGGAAACGTGTTTTCACGGGAAATTTGGCTCGAAGTCATAAATGTTTTTCTGAATTAATCATAATAGACATCTCATATACATAAGACTGATTTTTTAAAATTTATTTTGTCTATTTATTTTCGGTTTTTTACAAAAATGTCAACGTTCGTATCTGGGCTTTTATTGAAATCGCAAAGGCCCCATACGTAGATTTGTGTGTACTGTTTTCTTTTAAGTGTTGAAAACGGGCAAAGATGTGATTTTTATTCAAATTTTTTTTTTTTAGCCTGCTTCAAGTTTGAAAATTAAAATGAATGGTTACATTTATTCAATTTTAAATATTTTAGGATTAAGGTGAGTTTTTTTTTGGTCAGATATTTCAAACGTAATGAAACACAAGGATAATTCACGCACGCACGCGGAAATTCTGCATAGAGCTCCTGTACTTTAAATGCGTGCGTCACAGGCTGTGCCGTAAACGTACGCGTAAAGCGTAAATTTTGGTACAATCTTCCGAAAACCCGGTTACGTCCGTTGCTCCATGGGCTAACTACGAACTCCCTTATTCATGGAATTTTCGCGCGCTCGGCTCAACAGTCGGGTCGTTAAGGTTTCCCACGCGCGCTGGCCGGATGTGTTCAGCTACGACAATTGTATTTTTGTTTTGTATTAAAAGCGTTAGCTAACGCTTTTGAAATAATGATTTTCAATGATAAATATCTTCATACTAAAGGGAAATTTGAAAAAATCTAACCCTAGCTATTTTATTCTTCTCTTACCATAAGCTAAACAACACGGCAGAAGAGAAACGAGGAAGCTCCAAGTATTTTTCGTGGAGTTATACACTTTACCTGTATCACTTTAATGGAAAGCCATTATTTTATTTTTGAATTTTGTATTGTACATTCATATATTTGGTATAGAACATTACAGTGTGTTTAAAGATATATTTGAGTTTTGTCAAGGTCCACTTTAGCGAGTGAAAATGTATTCTTATCATAATATCCTGGTAATAAATGACTAAGCACGCTCCAATGAAGATATACATCCGAATATTACGTTAACTTTTGAAGCAAACTACGTGTTTAACTGCAAACGATTCAAACACAACTATGAGAGTATTACAACTATGAGAGTATTCTAAATGGAATAATTCACATGTAACATGTGTTCTTCAATGAACTTGCAAATGGAATCAAACCCAACCTAAACCCTTGCACTGCATCACTTCGGGAAGAGATTGTACATGTCACCCCCACCCCCCCCCCCCCCCCCCCCCCCACACACACCACCTTGTGAGGTGGGGGATGCATACCCCTTGATTGTGTAACGAACTACAAAATGTATTATTTGATGTTTCAGAAAGATCTCAGAAACTCGTCTAGAAGTTGGATGAAATAACGAAACTGAGCTAGAAAAGAGATGACAGAAAAGTAGCCATAGGGGTACCGCCGCTTACACGACTCTCAACCCATGGTCTCGGCCTCGAACATTTTTTGGGAAGAACAAAATAATGACGAAATAACCCCCGTAAACTGAAGAGCATGTTTTAAATTTTTTTGACAATTTTTGTTTTTCTCTTAGTAAACAAAGTAAACAAAGTTTGTGTTTTTTCCAGTCAAATTTCATAACAATTAGTATTAACAAGTTATCATTAGCTGGAATTCATTTCCTAGGTATTCTTTTATTTTCTTTGTTTTTAAAGACAAAATGGCGCAAGAAATGAAAATAATAAGAATTATAACAAATCAGGTTTGGATGTATTCTTATGATACTTTTTTAGATATGAATAAGCCAATGGGGTTTCTCATGATGTCTTCAAACATTAATAAATGACAAACCTTACTTTGGATCAGGTTAAAGGGATAGCTGAGTTCTGGTAAAGAGAGTACAGTTTTAGTCAAACTGAATTTTAGTAACCAAAACCTGCACCATTACAGTACAAACTAATAATCATAACTCCACCATGATCAAAAGGAATAACAAAATTACAAACGACTAAGTAAAAAGCCCTTATCATTAAAGGGTACCACTACCCCAAAAAAATATTCTTATACATGAAAGGTAACATCTTTAGTAGTCCATTCAATTAACAAGTTCAGAAAAATATGTTTCCGGAAACAAAATATAATTGGAAAACGCATCACCATACTACAACATGGGTCTGCATGTACAAAGACTAGCTTTGTCCAGTGCGAACGAATCGTCCGGGATATTGTCTCCAAACGTATGCGTGAATAGAATTGGCGCACTCGCACATGTTTGGCGAGTACGGAACCAGGGAATAACAGTGGTTCCGTAAGTGCTGGTAATTAATTGCATTGTTTATGAATTACACAACCCTTTGCAAAATGTTGGGTATCTATTTGATATCACAAAAGGGTACCAAAACTTATAATTATGTGTTGTTCTTTGCCTGGTGGTCCCCTTTAAGCAAGAGCTGTTCAAACTAAAGATGGCATTAAAAAAAAACGCAGTTGTTTAAACCATTTTAAAAACAATATCGTGCACGTGATGTTTTGTTGAAATAGTGATTAGATAGAGAAATAATCAACAACTATATAAAAACCTATTTTGATTTGTTTTTAAAAGAGGAAGCATTTAAAAACGAATTATAACGGCTGGTTCAAAATTATCGAATACTTGTGGGGCCCCACATTTATTACAAATGGTTATGTTTATGGATACTTCAGCTGTTTCTGAACGGATTTTTATCAAAAAAAGTTTATTCCGCCCTTAAAATTGTATGCTCTTACAAAGTTGAAATTCAGTTTTTCATTATCTCACAAAAAATTTATTTTGTGTAGCGCCCTCTTTACCAAAACTCCACTATCCATTTAACAGGGTAAACATTTAAAGGGAGAGATCCTCTTTTGCAAGCCAAAATTCAAAAGTTGCGAGGTTATTGTCTTATATGAAAGGAAATGTCATTTAATAGCATGCCTGAAAAAATTAGGGCTTGAAATCTCTTTTTCGTGGAGTTATAGACCTAAAACTGAATAAACTGAGGGACGTCGGTTTAATGGGTACAAACGTATTTTCGGCCGATGAGTAAGTTCGTAAACAGATTTTACGGAGTGCCATATCGGTATGCATGACCCCTACGTGACCCGCGCTATCTACGTGACCCGCGCATAAGTACTAATGTGTGAGCGTTTACCAAGCAAAATACCCAAACATCGCTTAAACTGACTACATGTAATTATATATTCTTTTTTTTTGAGATCTTTTTCCGTGACATACGTTAACAAATGTCGGCTTCACAATACCTTTAGGAGAATTAGTACTATATTGTTGTAATATTATGCTAAATCAGTTGAACTCCTTTATTGACCGATATATAGTTTAAATGGAGGGACGCATTTGTTTTTCATTCGTAGAATCCAAATTAGAGGGCTGTTGGCTGTGATTCTTTTTTGCGTGTTACATTGATCCCCATCCATCAACTGAAAGCTGTTCAGACGTTTTGTAAAAGTGGATCTGTCCCTTTAAGAATTGCACGTATATGCATTATCGTATACTGAAATGTGTTTGCTAACTCATCTGAAGGTTATCTCCACAATTACTTTTTGGACATTATGAGCCTCTTAAACCCATCAATTACCACATAAATGTCATGATCTATGCTCTGGAATATGTAATTTTGCATAATTATGCTAAAAAGTTCAGTTTTCCTTCATAAATCAGTCCATCTGGCCAAAACAGCTTAGATATTTAGGAATTCAGAGCATTTTCTATGTTTTTCATCATATAATAGTAAATAACGCCCTCATATGTTGACCGGTAGAAATGTTGGTGATTGCAAATTGTAGAGCTAGACCTGCTAGACATGTGTGCCAAATATGAAAGTGGTTGATCAAAAATTATAGGAATTAGAGATTATTTTGTGCTTTCTATATAAGTTGCATGTGTAAAACCCTATAGGTGGGCCTGATCTCAAGCTCGTAGCATTGCGAATTGCAATTGGTAATTGGTTATACACTGAAATTCCTCTGTAGAAGAACGTTCTTTTTACAACTGTTTGACCTAGTGGTTTATTTTCTACATTGGTGGTTGATGTTCTTCTACATTTGTGGACTTGACGTTCTTTTACATTTGTGGTCGTTTCTACATATTATGTGGATATTTTTTACATTTAAGGGTTCAACAGGGGATACAAAATACGTAAAAAATGCGTTTGTATTTTAGTCACCCTTTAACTCTTTGTCAGTTTTTGGCAGTGGCAAAATAGTAAGTGCTCTCTTTGAATACATTTCAATATTGAGCTTAAAGCTACGTACTACAGTACATACTTTTATTATCAAAGTGAGAACTTTCATCTGGCTAAAGTGTTCGGGGCACGGTCCCCCAATCTCCTTGTTCCGCCGTAATATGTGAATGACCTGTAGCTTACATTTAACAAGTTCGCGTGCCAGTATCCATGTTTCGGTTTTAGTTCGGATCTAATTTATGATATATAGCTTCTATAAGTTTGTAATAAATCATATCTAACAATTGATCCATTCTAGTTCCTAATCGAGTCCAGTTCGGCACAATTGTAGCAATAGTGAGTGGTTATTTTAAAAAGGTTAATTACTTTCCGGCTACCATTTTAAATACAAATAAAAGGTTTACTAAACGTCTTATAAATTATACAAATGACGATCAATTTCTTACTCATGTCTCGATCCTTATGCTCAGTCTATGTAGGTAGTCCACCTTCGGGCTCCCGTCTTGTTCCAATGAATAATAACATTAGCACTGGCGTACAGGTGGGGGGTCATGGGGGGGGCGCTTGACCCCCCAAATAAATTCAAATCATGGCTTTTATCTAATTCGATAAAAGGGATTGAAAGAAAAGAGTATTTCTTTAGACAAGAAAATTCAGATCTTACTTCATGTAAAGTCAAATTTCCTTCCCAAGTATGCACCAGATTGCATAATTTCAATTAAAACATTGCAAAAGCACCTTTACGGGACCTTTACCGTGCACCCACCTACCATCACACCCTCCCATCACCCTTCCCCCTCTCGGTTATCGTTTCGCTCCCTCGGGAATCGGTCTTGTATACGTCTGGAATATATACAATGTTCATGTTTTGTCATAAAATAATGCCGTTGATGCACTGTTTGAACTGAATATGTCACTTTGCGAATTTTATTTTGGGGGTGCATTTTTGTTTTTCTTCACGAATCAATCATAACCTCTTCTGGTTAAGAATCATGACGATGATGACGCACTAACGCACCCCGGGGGCGGGGAGGGGGGGGGGGGGGGGGTACTCACGTATATTGGGTATACGGGGATGTGCCGCTGGGAAGGGTGTCTTTTACAAGAAAGATCCTTAGACATGGGTCCCATTTTCATTATAAAAATCCTTAGACATGGGTCCCTTTTTTCATTTATTCCTTTCCCCTCTTTTCTCCCTCATTGTTCCGGGATTTTGGGATTTGCCGATGTGAAATTGCTAAAATACATGATATTTCACAACCTCGGGTGTTTATATGTTACCCTTCATAACGCCATATTGTAAAAACGAAGATACCTATACAATAATATTGGAACTAAAAATGTTCCGATGTGAAATTGCTAAAAATTTCAAGCTCGCTCCGCTCGCTCGCATGAGTTATATTTCACAACCTCGAGTGTTTATATATTACCCTTCATAACGCCATATCATAAGTAATAAAAACGAATATACCCATACAATAATATTGAAACAAATGGCAATTTTTTCGCTGTGAAATTGCTAAAATTTTAAAGCTCGCTCCGCTCGCTCGCATTATTAATATTTATGCAAATTACCGCATCATAATTGAAGACTATTCACTGTTTTCAATCATTTGAAAAATTGAGAATTTCACCTCCGATATGCACCAGATAGCTCCATTCTAGTGTAAAAATTGCCCTCCCCCCACTCGGTCGCTTCGCACCCTAAATTTTTTACACTTTTGCCCTCCCTAGGAAAATACCCTGGCGCCACCCCTGTAGTATGGTACAGTTCACTAATAATACAAAAATGTATCCAAAAAATGCAAAATGATTGGCCATTGTATTATATTACAGCTAAAAAATGTAATATTTAAAGTTCGGAATCCTCAGACATGGGTCCATTTTTCACAAAAAATCCTTAGACATGGGTCCATTTAAAAAAAAAAAATCCATACACATGAGTACCTATTTACAGCAAAAGGACCCTTGGATGTGGGTAAAGGTTGGGATGTCTCAGCCGCACAACCCCGTCCGACTATAATCTGAGTACCCCCCCCCCCCCCCTCCCGGACAACGCACATTATACTAAATGTCGTCAAGTCAGAATTTCCTTTCCAGGTACATGTATGGACCAGATTGCACAGTTTCAAATCCAAAAATGCAAAAGCTCCCTACCGTGAGAGGGGGGACACCCCCCTCCCACCCCACCCCCGCTCAGTCGCTTCGCTCCTTCGCAGTGGCGGATCTACGGGGGGGGTGGGGGGGGGTTTAGGGGGTTTAAACCCCTCCCCTTGGGCTGCCAAGTTAAATTTGTGATGTGGAAAACATCACTTACGGGGGGTCAAAATAGCAAAAAAAAATCGCCGCTTCGCGCCTCGTGGACGATGCTCCGAAGCTAGATCCGCCCCTGCTTCGGGCTTGGTCGCTTCGCTCCCTCGCAATATCCGGTGGTGATATGGATTTGGTTCTGCCCCCCAAAAAGTTTTTGCTCATTACGCCACTGAACATTAGCTCTACCCACACCGATCTTTGAAGAAAGATTCCTTTCTTTTTGCATCTTAAAATCTCAAAGGATCAAATGAGAATCTTTCTCAGGGGGGTATTTTACAACTCTTCTAGGTTAAATCTAAATTCTAAGTTACACTTACAATAATGGAAAGCCATTATTTGATTTGTAATTTGTGTACATTCATAATTATGTTTGGTATACAACATTAAAGTGTGTTTAAAGATATATTTGAGTATTTGTTAAGGTCCACCGATTGAAACTATGATCTTATTATAATAACCATGGTAATAAATGACTGAGCACGCTCCAATGAAGATATAAATCCGAAATAATACGTTTAGAGTGAATTATATTGCAAACTACGTGTTGGACTGCAAACGATTCAAACACAACTATGAAAGTATTCTAAAGGGAATAAATCACATTTCACATGTGTTATTAAATGAACTCGCATATGGAATCAAAACCAACCAGTACCCTCGCAATGTGTCACTTCGGGAAGTACCAATACTCAAGTATATCTTTAAATGCATATTTTGTTTTATATTTGTCAAGGACATTTACAAATTATCATTGAAGTAACATTCAGTAAAAGTCTCAAATTATGTCAAAGTTTTTATTGAATAGTTGTCATTCTGAGACTATCATTATTTGTACTCGGTAATCTTCGTTTCAAGCCAAGTATAGAAGTTCTGAGAAGGGTCTTGGAAAAATCTTCTTATCGCGTTTCATTGATATTTCATGACTTTAGAGCAGAGGATTTGTGTTCTGGTTGGTATAAGCTTTCCGTACATGTATAATTTGCCTTTTTTGTGATGTTTCTTCACTCAGCTACTTTAAAGCTACGTTTTACAATACATACCTTTCTTATCAAAGTGAGAACTTTCATATGGCTAAAGTGTTCGGGGCACGGTCCCCCATTCTCCTGGTTCCGCCGTTGTATGAATGACTTTTAGCTTACATTTAACAAGTTGACGTGCCGTTATCAATGTTTGGGTTTTCTTTCGGTTTTGATTTATAACATATAGTTTCTATAAGTATGTCATTAATCATATTCATGAATTGATCCATTCTATTTCCTTATCGAGTCGAGTTCGGCAGAATTGTGGCCAATGTGAACGGTCATTTTTAAAGGTAATTTAATTGTCGGCTACCATTTAAAAAAAAATATGTAAGGTTTACCAAATGTCTTATACATTATAGAAATGAAGATCAATTTCTTACTCGTGTCTCGATCCTCATGCTCGTCTTTGTAGATAGGCCACCTATGGGTTCTCTTCTATTTCCATTGAAGAATAACATTAGCTCTACCCACACCGATCTTTGTAGAAAGATTCCTTTCTTTTTGCATCTTAAAATCTCAAAGGGTCGACTGAGAATCTTTCTCAGTGGGGTAATTTACAAAGCTTCTAAGTTAAAACTAAATTATAGGTTAGACTTACATTAAAGTGATCCCTGTAAAGTATCAGATATTGCACAAAATGACATTTGAGACTTCAATCCTATATCAATATCATTGTAAAATACAATTGAAAGATTTGTGAAAGTTTGAAAGAAAACGAACACTGTTTACCTAGTGAAAAAAACGGATATTGAGTTCATATTTTATCACCGAATATGGATGGCCTGCCGTAGATTTGTCGCAGTAATAATCATCCGTTTGATATTGACGATATCCGCACCCGTGTATACAGACGGTAGGCCTACGGAATAAGGGAGTTCGTACTTACAAACTGCGCATGCGCCAATTTCTGAGACGAAAATTTATTTACGAAGATTGTACCCGGAAGTCATCGCTGTCATCGATTTTGTGTGTTGTTCTATGGACCTTTCGTGCAATTATTGTCACATTGGAAACGTGTTTTCACGGGAAATTTGGCTCGAAGTCATAAATGTTTTTCTGAATTAATCATAATAGACATCTCATATACATAAGACTGATTTTTAAAAATTTATTTTGTCTATTTATTTTCGGTTTTTTACAAAAATGTCAACGTTCGTATCTGGGCTTTTATTGAAATCGCAAAGGCCCCATACGTAGATTTGTGTGTACTGTTTTCTTTTAAGTGTTGAAAACGGGCAAAGATGTGATTTTTATTCAAATTTTTTTTTTTTAGCCTGCTTCAAGTTTGAAAATTAAAATGAATGGTTACATTTATTCAATTTTAAATATTTTAGGATTAAGGTGAGTTTTTTTTTGGTCAGATATTTCAAACGTAATGAAACACAAGGAGAATTCACGCACGCACGCGGAAATTATGCATAGAGCTCCTGTACTTTAAATGCGTGCGTCACAGGCTGTGCCGTAAACGTACGCGTAAAGCGTAAATTTTGGTACAATCTTCCGAAAACCCGGTTACGTCCGTTGCTCCATGGGCTAACTACGAACTCCCTTATTCATGGAATTTTCGCGCGCTCGGCTCAACAGTCGGGTCGTTAAGGTTTCCCACGCGCGCTGGCCGGACGTGTTCAGCTACGGCAATTGTACTTTTTTTTATATTAAAAGCGTTAGCTAACGCTTTTGAAATAATGATTTTCAATGATAAATATCTTCATACTAAAGGGAAATTTGAAAAAATCTAACCCTAGCTATTTTATTCTTCTCTTACCATAAGCTAAACAACACGGCAGAAGAGAAACGAGGAAGCTCCAAGTATTTTTCGTGGAGTTAGACACTTTACCTGTATCACTTTAATGGAAAGCCATTATTTTATTTTTGAATTTTGTATTGTACATTCATATATTTGGTATAGAACATTACAGTGTGTTTAAAGATATATTTGAGTTTTGTCAAGGTCCACTTTAGCGAGTGAAAATGTATTCTTATCATAATATCCTGGTAATAAATGACTAAGCACGCTCCAATGAAGATATACATCCGAATATTACGTTAACTTTTGAAGCAAACTACGTGTTTAACTGCAAACGATTCAAACACAACTATGAGAGTATTACAACTATGAGAGTATTCTAAATGGAATAATTCACATGTAACATGTGTTCTTCAATGAACTTGCAAATGGAATCAAACCCAACCTAAACCCTTGCACTGCATCACTTCGGGAAGTACCAAAACTTAAGTATATCTTTAAATGCATAACTTTTGTCTATTGTCAAGAAAATGTAATATTTCTATCTTAAAATGCATAACTTTTTCTATTGTCCTGAATATGTAATAATTGTCATTGAACTAAAATTCAGTAAAAGTGTAAAATTATGTAAAAAGTTAATCTTGAATAGCTTTCATTCTGAGACTACAAATTTCTTTGGATAATTTTAAGTTCAACTTAAAGTCTCCTGGGTCGTCTCCATTAAATAACATATTGTTCACTAAAGCCGGTTTAAATTGTTTTAACCCTTTGTCAGTTTTTGGCAGTAGCAAAATAGTAAATTTTTCTCTTTGAATTTTTTTTTATAAATGTAAAGCTATACGTATTACACTACATACCTTTCTTATGAAAGTGAAAACTTTATGTTCGGGGCACGGTCCCCCAATCTCCTTGTTTCGCTGTTATATGAATGACCTTTAGTTTACGTTTAAGAAGTTGACGTGCCATTATCCATGTTTCGATTTTAGTTCAGTTCTGATTTATAATAAATTATAGTTTATATAAGCATGTCATTAATCATATTTATAAATTGATCCATTATATTTCCTTCTCGAGTCCAGTTCGGCACACTCATAGCCATCGTGAGTGGCTACCATTTTAAAGGGGTAGTTTAGTTTTGGTAAGGCTGATCTTTAGTAGCCCAAACCTGCACAGTAACATTATTATAACTCCACCATGCTCGAAAGGTATACAAAATTACAAACGACTAAGTAAAAAGCCTGTTATCATTAAAAAAAGCCATTAAAACACAAGAGGGCGCTTTTTAAAAAGGCATTGATTTCAACCATTTTTCATTCAAAATTATGCATGTGATGTTTGATTGATATAATGATTAAATAGCGAGATCATCGACAACTATTCAAAAAACGCTTTTGAAAATTTTTGAAAAAGTGCAAACATTTTTTTTATTTTTTTCAAAAAATCATCTAATTATTTGGGCCCCAAATAATTATAAGATCAGATATATTTATTGATATTTCAGCCGTTTCTGGGTCGATTTTGACCAAATAAAGTTTATTCTGCCATCAAAATTGCATGTTCTCTCAAATTTGACACTCAGTTTTTCATTACCTTACAAACAAATTGTGATGTGCAGCGCCCTCTCTACCAAAACTAAACTACCCCTTTAAATGAAAATGTAATGTTTACCGAACCTCTCAAAAATTATAGAAATGAAGATCAATTTATTACTTATGTTTTATACAACTAACGAATGGGCTTCTTGTGATAGTCAAATCTATTACCGAGGTGGGCTCAAAATGATTATTACCCGAAGCGTAGCTGAGGGTAATAGTCATTTTGAGCCCACCGAGGTAATAGATTGCCTATCACAATCAAGCACATTCGTTAGTTGTTTTATATCACTCATCAATATCAGTGATTGTGTTCAGCTTATAGCAAAATAAGTGAAAATCTCTTGAATATTTCATAAAATCGCTTGTAAATTTTGATATAAAAATCAATCGACATTAATGAAGCCAGATAAGCCTCCAGAACCTGGGCGCATCTAATACGCTTAAAGTCATTGTTATTTTGCGCATACAATCACAAAGACGCAAAACCGAGTGCGCACCAACGCGCTGGCAGTTGCGCACATACGCAATGAATGCGTGCTAACGCTCCCACGGATGTGCTTATTGGCTGTCTTGGCGTTCTTCTTCCTAGGGTGTTAGTTTTGACCAGCAATGGCAATCACGTGACTAGAACGTGTGCGCCATAGAGCACTGCACAAATTTGATCGCGTGTGCATTTTGCTTAAACACATGATCTATGGGACGAACGCGTAACGAACTTTTAGTGTTAATTTTTTTGCTAACAGCCCGGTCAAGTGATTGCGCGGGGATTGCGCGTGTTGTCCAAAACTATCATTTGTCAAATACAATGGTTAAAACGATCTTATGAGGGATATAATGACTCTTATTACTAAATTGTAGTATAAATTATAGTCGATAGCTTTTTCACGTTTGAAAATATAGCTGTGAGAAATATTTTGTTTGAAATTTAAAAACCTTTTTGTGTAAAGAAAGATAAAAGGGTAATGTTCAATGTTCAATGTTCGATGTTATATATGTCACCCTGTCGAAGGATATTGAAGAAAATCTTCTTAGCGACGCCACACGGACCGCAATTTCCGTGCGTCCTATTCCGACTGTACACAAAACATGCTCTCGTTTTTTGTGCTAGAATCTCTAAAAATTATAGTTTTTGATTACTCCAACTGTGATTTATCCGTGATTTATACTTGTTTCAATGATATTTATACCTTGATTTGAATAAATAAAGTGATTTGGATGATAAAATACATGCATGTTTGTAAGTGTGATTTTGCGTGCGATGCAACTTTTTGCGCTTGAAATTCTTACCTTCACAACACGGTGCAAGGATTATTTGAAATGGCGTTTGTCGAGAGTGCTTATTAATATTAGTCAGGAGATTGTCGGGTTCCTAATGTAATTTCATTCAATTTTGTTTGGAGATTATGAATATGTTGCATATTTGGAAGCGTCAAAGTTCGCCAAATCTAAAAGTCCATGTTGCCATTTTTTCCGAAGCCATTATGGCGGCCATCTTGGATTTTAAAAATGGCCACCATTTTCAACCTGTTTTTGTGAATAACTCCGTCCAAAATTCTTCTATAACACTAAAATGGAGGTTTAACCTAATTTTCTAGGAGCTAGGTTGCCATAAAGATCCCCTTCGGCAATTTAAAGAAGTGGCATATCTAGGGAAAAGGGGATTGGGGAAAGAAACGGGAGATAAGGGGGGGGTATGTAGTTTTCTAAGAATAATGTTCATAATTTATGAACAAATTAGCACCCTCTTAGAAAACAGTGACTACTAATTTTAGTTTGTCCCTCACCCCAAGAACAGTGGCATACCAAGGGAGATGGGGAAAGGGGGTTGGGGAGGGGGGGGGGGGGGGGGGGGGTGGTCTTTTCGGAACAAAGGCAATTTACATGCATTTAAACCAAATTAAAAGGCTTCTTGGTAAATTGTATGACTTGTCTGGCACCATCAGATCTTCTATCCAGAGGCATTTAACCGTAGATGTTTATTCAAGCATATATTTAGAGATCAGTTGAACTAGGGCTGCGTCATGGTCGAGCTCTCGCTCTCGATCTACGACATTTCTCGTCTCATTGGAGAGGACATCTACCATGAGAGACATTAAAGGGGACCACCAGGCAAAGCACAACACATAATTATGTGTTTTGTTATACCGTTGTGTGATATTGAGATGCCCAACATCTTGCAATTATTATTACCACCACTTACGGACAGGGGTGTCGATCCGTTTTTGAGATTGGGGGGGGGGGGGGGCGAAATTTGAAAACTTTTTCCAGAGTGACCACTGAGAGAGCTAACCCCACATTGGCATGCCCGGAATTTTTATTATGCGCTCATTGAAAGTGTCTTGATGGCTCGAAGACCTGACTTTGGGGGGCACCCACATTTGGGGACAATAATGGGGGTCCAGGGGGCGGAGCCCCCGGAAGCTTTTAGATTTCAGACATTTGCTCCTAGCATGGGTGTTAAAATTATATAAAATAGTGAACCTACTCATAACGTATTTTTAAAGGGCATAGCGAGGAAAAGACTGAGCCTTGCATGATGATGAGATGCATGGATCCACGTGATCATGTATACTACCGTGCGTCCCCCCAAAAAATATACACTTTTGAAATGGCTGCCGAATACAAAATATATGATTCTGGGGGAAAAGTTTTACATGTATGGAAAGCTCATAAACTCAACTTTCATATGACACCAAAAAGTCTGAAAATAAGTCATGCTTGGGTGAGCACTGCTCACTTTTGTAAAGGGTATGAAAATTAGGTTGCGCAGGAATTAGCCTTCCAATTTGTGAGAGGTAAATCCTTTGGAGCTTACAAAATTGAGGGTGATATGATACATTCATGATCAATTGCGATCAGTTTGGGTTTGCTGAGTGAAATTTGTGGTTTATGGGATTAACATTTTATGCATGAGTGAACAGGAATTGCATTTTTTTATTGTAGCATTGTAACTTTCTCTGGTAGACTCAGTGGTGTGTTCATGGGAGTCAGGATGGGGTGATGGTACATGTTGTAATTTCCATGTTACAAACTGTTAGTTTTTTACATCTGTGACATTGAATAAAAACCTTCACCCCACATTTCAATTATTGTAAGATTAGTTGAACATCTCATTGATTTACTTAATACCCAGGTAGGGATTATGTTAATTGAATATTCAAATACGGTTTGTTGAAAAAAGGAATGTCACAGATGTTGGCTACTTATTCTTCAGGTTACCCATTGACCTGAAGAATAAGTAGCCGACAGCTGAATGGTGATTGGATGCTTGATTGACTGATACATTGTTGATTAAGTGATTGATAGCTGAATGTTGATTGTCTAATGAATTGTCAAGATATGCACAAGCCCACCCTGGCAGAGAGAGAGAGAGGGAGAAAGAGAGGGTGGAGGGGCATACATGTCCTCTTGACCCTTATCCCATCTACCCAACAAAGTCCTACCCTACATATATCACCTCCCCTGCACCATGTACCATCACCCCGTCCTGACTCCCATGAACACACCACTGAGTCTACCATGGAAAGTTACATTGCAGGGGTGTCGATCTGTCCGGAAAATACAATACATTGGAGGGGCGAGCTATTGTTCACAAACAATGCTCGCCCCCCCCCCCCCCCCCCCAATGCATTGTGTTTTCCGCACAGATCGACACCCCTGTTACATTGCTATAATAACAAATGCAATTCCTGTTCACTCATGCATAAAATGTTAATCCCATAAACCACAAATTACACTCAGCAAACCCAAACTGATCGCAATTGATCATGAATGTATCATATCACCCTCAATTTTGTAAGCTCCAAAGGATTTACCTCTCACAAATTGGAAGGCTAATTCCTGCGCAACCTAATTTTCATACCCTTTACAAAAGTGAGCAGTGCTCACCCAAGCATGAATTATTTTCGGACTTTTTGGTGTCATATGAAAGTTGAGTTTATGAGGTTTCCATACATATAACACTTTTCCCCCAGAATCATATATTTTTTATTCGGCAGCCATTTCAAAAGTGTATAGTTTTGTTTGGGACGCACGGTATAGAGCCATCGATATAGTCTAGGGCATTGGGCTCCATGAAACTAAGCAAGGGCGTCAACAATTTCTCAAAAGTGTAGGGGAGACATTGCGAGGAAGCGAAGCGACCGAGCGGGGGAGGGTGTGGGAGGGGGTGTCCCCCTCCCACAGTAGGGAGCTTTTGTATTTTTGGGAGTGAAATTGTGCGATTTGGTGCACACCTGAGACAGAAATTTCACGTAATATGAAGTATATAGGTATGGAAACAAACATACATAATGACAAAGGGAGGGGGACAATCTGCTCCTTTTTCAAATGTGGGGGGACATGATATTCCAATTTGATTTGCGTTCAGCGCATATGTACCGAGATTATTTTATTTTCTGTGACGGTGTGTTATCTATAGATGAGGGTTTAATAAACGTCGTTTGAGGTGTGCGTTTGAGAAATTAAGCTGCCCAACACATTTCAAAAGGTGAGTTCCCGCAACCCAAATGAAACTTGCAATATGAGAAACTGTATGCGCGCGAAGCGCGCGGCAAAACAGAGATTGACAGTCCTTTTCAAACTAAAAAACGGCTATTTTGAAGATTAATTATTGATAAATGTGTCTTTCCCCTCTTTGGCATTATATCACTCGATTTTTTCTTCCTCATTTTCGGAATTATTGGGGGGGCGAAATGATATGTTCGCCCCCCAATATTTTCATTGGGGGGGGGGGGGGGGGGGCGACCGCCCCCCTGCCCCCCCCCCCCCCCCCCAGGATCGACACCCCTGCTTACGGAACCATTATTATTTCATGGTTCTGTACGCGCCGAACATTCGCGAGTGCCCCAATTCTATTCACGCGTACGTTTGGAAACAATAGAATCATGGACAATCCTAAATAAAAGGTAGTCTTCGTATGCAGACCTATGAACACATGTTGTAGTATGGCGATGCTTTTTACCAATTATGTATTTTTTCTGAAAACTTATTTTTCGGAATTTTGTTGGAATGGACTACTCAAAATGTTACCTTTCTTTTATAAGAATTTTATTTTAGGGTGATGGTACCCTTTAAAGATCATCAAGCGTCGGGATGCTACACTGCGGGTAACCATTTTGAACTAGGCTAGTTTGCGCGCACCGCATAACACGGATTCATTGTGCAGTACGCACCGCGCACAAGATGGCGCCGCGCCGTGCTTCTGATATACGAATCCAAACCACGTTTTAGATATATCTGTTCATATAATCCAGGTAGAAGCGTGTGGTAGGGTTCAGGTGATTCATAAGCACAGAGCACCAGTTTCATCAGTGACTACGGAATCCGATAAACTTCGATTCTTACAGGCAATTCATACTTACGTCTAGCACTGGCTCGGCACTGGATAAATCCACTGCCGAGCCAGTGCTAGACGAAAAAGCCGACCATTCATACTCGGCATCAACAGTGGATAACTGACGCGCAAGTATAAATACAACAGTGGATCGAAAAGCTGTCTAGGACATGACTGGGCATGCGCACTAGTACACTTCTATTGTGACGTAACGATGACTTGCAAATTCTGAACGCGCAATACCGTAATGCGCATGCGCAACCTTGTGCTAGACGAGCTGTCTAGCATCAACAGTGGATCAACAGTGGATCAAAGTTATGCCAGGCTGAGCACAGACTGATGCTAGACATTCCATTCATAGATCTGCGTCTAGCAGTGGATTTATCCAGTGCTGAGCCAGTGCTAGACGTAAGTATGAATTGCCTGTAAGAGAGTATAATATTTCAATAGCCTCTCACCTCTCAGTCATGTTATCTCACTCCCAGTTTATCTTCCTTTTCTTCCTTTTCCTTTTTTTGTATTAACAATGTTTGATTGTGAATGCTAACTAAGCATTTTATTGGTGTATTTTAAAAGTTTATTTTTTATATCTGTTGACTAAAGTTTGTTTAATGTACGTAACTTATTTATTATGCCGACTGTACTTGTTTTGTATTTGTATACAGGGCGCAGCTGTGAAGCAGTTTTTCAACTGAGGTGGCCTACCCTGTATTTTCATTTAAAGAAGACATGAATAAATTATAATAGAGAGTATATTCTGTGGTGTCAAAGGAACCAACATCCAAGTAATGTATGTTTTTACATATTTTTGCAATTAGTTTTTGTAATCCATTTCACCAACAACCATCTAAATATGCGTTACCAATAATATTCAAATTCAAACTTTGTAAGTATAAATTCTACAAAGTATCATAACTGTTTTGAGAAAACAAATGGGTCCCTTATGCAGACCCATGTACACATGATTTAGCATGACAATGACTCTAAAAATGATGATACACATTTTCTCGAAACCTATTTTTCTGACCTTGTTTATGGTACCCTAACCGTAATGATTCTGTATAATGCACGAGTAATGCATGATAGAATAACTTAGTGAGTGATACATAATGCACATGTAATACTGCATATAATGCATGCTAAATTACTGAATAAATTTACGGAAAGAAAATGTGTCTCTGTTATATAAAACATAAAGTGCCCCATTACAAGTTGAACTGTTGATTATATTTGGGGGAACAGTAAAACACCTCTTCCGACTAATGTTGAAGGTGTCTCAGGTGATGTAAAAATTAGTTAATTGTGGCGTAGTCATTATAAGGATTTGTTCAATTGTGTGCATGGAACAGTGCAAGATGTTAGTGATGTCGACTTTGATGTAAATATGATTGTCTTCCCAGAGGAGGTTTAAGAAGCTATTAGGCAATTAGATAACAATAAGTCTTGTGGTCTTGATACTATTACAGCTGAACATTTAAAGTTTGCAAGTTTGAAGCTTATGCCATTGCTTTCAATGTGCCTTACTGGTTTTTTGATTCATGGCATTTTACCAGATAGTAAGCAAATAATTACCGTTGGTGAAGGTGATGGGACAATCTATCACTTCCAAGGCGATCTGGATGTAGCTATCTTTCCGAAGCGAAGCTGAGGAAAGATAGCGTATACATTCAGATCGCCGAGGAAGTGATAGTTTGCCATCGCCTGAAACCAAAAGGTGATTATTTGCTTTATATTCCACATCGAACGGTAGATCTAGTCTATAAGCAGGCCTAGTCTAACGCAAGTCTTAATTACAGCTGTTACTATGTTACTACTAGTACTAGGTTTGATCTACTTACCAACATCAATGTTATTCCAATTTCCAATGTGTATGTTGTTTCCAGCATTCGCAATAATCTTGGAACACTTTACTTTCACTCTCAAGCAAAAAAAGTTCCATTTCAGCTCCGTTAGAACTCAAATCTTACGTCGAACAACAGAACAAGCAATTAAACAATAACAACGCAGCAATTCAAACCTAACCGTGTACTGTTATACTAATATACATGTACGATACGTATGCATACACAGTGCATGCATAGCGTATGAGCTTGAACAGTGTGCATGCTACGTACGTGTATGCACAACGAATACAATTAAATTTGTAATTCGCGCGCATAGAGAACCCCGCCACATCATTTGGGTACGGAATTTGACTAGCCACACATGGGCTCCACAGTCAAGTCAATGCAACCGCAGTGAAAGTGCGTTGCACTCACTAGATAGTACCTTTTATCTAGTGAGTGCAACACACTTTCACCAAAGATATCTACAGAGTGTAACGAAGTTTTCTTCTCCCATCAATGATGGGCGAAACTATGCTTCATCACGTGATTAACTTTTGACCAATCGTAGAGCAAGATTCTTAGTATGTGGAATATAATATGATATAATTGTTTTGGTGCCAGTCATTAAAGATAAAGCCGGTCGAATCACTAGTAAGGACAATTATAGACCCATAGCATTGGCTAGTGTCTTGTCCAAGGTGCTGGAAAAGATATTGCTTGGTAGGTTGGAGTTGTATATTCTTACTAAAGATAACCAGTTTGGTTTCAAAGCTAAACATGGTACTGACATGTGTATATTTGCCCTAAAGGAAATTATTGCAAGTTATCACAGCAGGAACTCTTCCTTGTTTTTGTGTTTTCTTGATGCTTACAAAGCTTTCGATCGAATCAACCATGAAAAGTTGTTAAGGAAAATGGCTGGTAGAGGTATTCCTAAGTACTTGATTAGGATACTTGTATTTTGGTACGCCCATCAAGCTATGATGGTTAGATGGGGAAGTAGTGTCTCTGAACCATTCCATGTCAGTAATGGAGTAAGACAAGGTGGTATTCTTTCACCCTTTCTCTTTAACTTGTTGATGGATGGTCTATCCGACAATCTGAATGCTTGTAAAAACAGGTTGTGTAGTTGGCAGTACGGTAGTTAATCATTTAATGTATGCAGATGATCTTGTTGTTATCAGCCCTTCAACTGCTGGGTTGCAGAGTCTGCTCAAGATTTGTACTGATTATGGAGATGATAATGATGTTAAATATAATGCGAAAAAGAGTCATGTTATGATCATTAGATGTAAGGATCACCGTAGATTGGTATTCCCTGATTTTGTATTTATGTGGAGCTATACTCAATGTTTGTACAGAGGTCAGATATCTTGGCCATTTCTGTACTGAGGACTTCAGTGATGATAAAGATATTAGTCGACAGTGTCGTAAATTATATGCTCAAGGGAATATGCTGGTTAGGAAATTTCATATGTGTTCCCCGGATGTGAAGGTGGCATTATTTAGGGCTTACTGTACACCTTTGTACACTGCACATCTGTGGTGTAATTTTAAGAAGAGCAGTTTTCACAGACTTACTGTAGCCTATAATGATGCCATGAGAATGCTTCTGAGGATACCAAGATACTTTAGTGCTAGCCAAATGTTTGCCGAAATAAATGTCCCTGCCCGTCAGGCTGTATTAAGGAATCTCATGTTCAAATTCATGCAACGAGTGGATGTCTCTCAGAATGGTATTATCAATGTTTTAGTGAATCCCTCATATAGTTGCCTTAGGTACACATCAGGCCTTTGGAAATTTTGGCTGAGTAGCCTGCTGGCTCATGGAGATTGATGACTTTGTATGTCCCATGGACTTTTGTGCAGTATAGTCTATTCTTGTTGCATGTTTTTTTATAGTACATATTAGTACATTGCCTTGATGAGCTGGGATAGTCATATCATATAGTGGTATGCACTTTATAGTTCTAAGTACTTTAACCTTATACATGCATGCGGTTAATGCCACACAGTAGATTGTTATAAGTATGTTCATCATACAGTTATTAGTTAGAATATTGTGTTTGTTATAGTTTAGATTACAGTTTATATACATATATTAGTTTAGTTTAGTTTGTTATAGTATACTAATATTAGATATGTCTTTATTATACTCATGTTTGTATATCCATATATATCCATGTCATGTAATTTGTTTGTTATATGGACCTCTGCCATGTGCAGTTGTGTCTGAAATAAAGTTTTGAATTGAAAATTGAATTATAATTAATTGTACTTTTAACGTTTCCATTTTATAGTAGTTGAAGTAAAATAGTTAATAAAATTACTTTCCAGGAAGTGTTTTACTTTATGAAACTAAAATTTGTGAAAGTGACTACATAGATTAACTTTTTGTTGCCATCTGTGCCAAAGGAAATTATTTTAGTGATTTTAGATATGAATAGATTGTGTGTACTGAAACCACTTATACATGTATTTATTATTCAATTATATCAATATCATTGTAAAATACAATTGAAAGATTTGTGAAAGTTTGAAAGAAAACGAACACTGTTTACCTAGTGAAAAAACGGATATTGAGTTCATATTTTATCACCGAATACTGATGGCCTGCCGTAGATTTGTCGCAGTAATAATCATCCGTTTGATCTTGACGATATCCGCACCCGTGTATACAGACGGTAGGCCTACGGAATTCATGGAATTTTCGCGCGCTCGGCTCAACAGTCGGGTCGGGAAGGTTTCCCACGCGCGCTGGCCGGACGTGTTCAGCTACGGCAATTGTACTTTTTTTTTAAACCGTTAGCTAACGCTTTTTAAATAATGATTTTCAATGATAATTATCTTCATACTAAAGAGACATTTGAAAAAAATTAACCCTATTTTATTCTTATCTTACCATAAGCTAAACAACATGGCAGAAGAGAAACGAGGAAGCTCCAAGTATTTTTCGTGGAGTTAGACACTTTACCTGTGTCACTTTAAGGGCATGTATCAGCTTGGATTTGTCGCTGTATGGCAATAAAGAACTACTCGGGGAAAAAGAGCCCTTGGTGTCAGGGTACTTCTTGCTTCTAGGCACATGCATGTTATTGATTTCGTTCTTATACGGTACTCAGCTGCAGATATTGTCGTTCATTTGATCTTCTACATAGTCTTCATAAAGTTTCTGTCCAATGTCATCTATATTCAGGAACGTATTCTTGTGGAAAGTATGCATGTGTTATCAGATTGTAGAGTCGGTCACATTAAACGGCAAAACGATTACCGTGACTGAGAATGACAGCCTTAATATTACGGACATTATTGAGCTCCCTCCGTGCCATGCACGCTGGAAGAGAGATGGTGATGCTCTGTAGGCTTATTTGCTTCTTTGCGAAACTGACCCTTTAAAGGGTACCACCACCCAAACATAATATTCTTATAAATAAAAGGTAACAGAAACAAAATATATATAATTGGAAAACACATCACCATACTACAACATGTGTTTTGTGTGTATGGGTCTGCATGTACGAAGACTAGAGCGAACGAATCGTCCGGGATTCTATTGTCTCCAACGTACGCGTGAATAGAATTTGCGCACTCGCAAATGTTTGGTGAGTACGGAACCAGGAAATAATAGTGGTTCCGTAAGTGGTGGTAATGAATTGCATTGTTGATGAATTACACAACCCTTTGCAAAATGTTGGGTATCTGTTTGTAATCACAAAAGGGTACCAAAACTTATAATTATGTGTTGTTCTTTGCCTGGTTAAGTTAAAAATAAAGTCTTTCCCGTGCCAATGTTGGCACATAAGGCGGCGCCTATATCCGTTTCATTAGCCCTAGTCCACACGTCTAATAAATGTAGCGAAAGCTACAGAAGGGGGCCAGTCCTCTGGTAACTCGTGTGATTAACTTCTCCATTCTATAATTGCCGAGCGCCTGGCTAGATGGCAGAAGGTACCATTTTTAAAGTCTTTGGTATGACCCGGTCTGGGTTCGAACCCGGGACCTCCCGTGCATGAGGCGGACACTCTAACCGCTAAGCCACCATGCTCGGTGCTCTTTGCCTGGTGGTCCCCTTTAACTCCTTTACCAAGCATGACAGTTCAGGAACCACCATGAAAAAGCGGCGTTTGTCATTTGCATTGTGGAAAATACCAGTGAGAACAACACGAACATTCATGAGCTCAGTAGTCAAATGCTCACAAGCATGATCTGTACCGACGGATGTGAACGGGTTGACATTCTTTGACATTGAAATGATGCCATATTTGAGTCCACCCCTGTTTGAGGATTGTCATTCTTCAGTCACGCATAATCTGCTAAGTAACTTCGCCGGAGTCGCTTGTACTTGATAAGATCCATTGCAAGGAGCAGCGTACTGAGAACCTCCCCAGCCTCAAGGTAAAAGAACAGGTTCCGCGATGCTGCTACATGTATAAAGAAGAGGGTAGTTTCCACCAAGTGCAGGTAGGTCATCATGGATCTGAACATGACATTCTTTAAGTTGCTCAACTTCCCACTCCCGGGGCTTTGTCGCCACATCTTTATTTTCAAGAAGGCCTACTTGATTCTGGTAGGGGTTCGCAAGATTAACAGGGTCAGCCTCAAACCCTACGCCAACACGTATGCCTTCTACTTTAGTTGCTGCTGCCAAGCAAGTGTCTTTCAGATCTAGGGTGTTATAAACAGCGCCATGTACAATTAGATGCGGGCATGCAAGGAACACCTGTAGTGGGGGCACTTCATAATTTATACCAGAGTTTTGATCAAGGCGTCAATGACTCTCAAAGCAGCCAATGGCCATGCCGACATAAAGCTCTGCTAGCATAGGCAATCCTCTTGGTCTGGTCTTGCATCCACAAGCCGAACCAGGTTTACATACCCATACAAAGCCATGTCAAGTGAAAGGACTGCATGAGGTGTATATTCTCAACTGCCTCGTCTTTCATATAGGCCTGGCATCTATGCTTGCATCATAATTGTGTGAAGGGTTGACCATTTGTATGCTACTTCTGGTAGTAAAGGCAAGGCACGAACCTCAGTCACTTTCTTGCTGGATGTCATCAAAGAATTGTAGCTCTCCCAGCTTGGTTTACAGCTCTCTCTTGCCTGGTCCAACCTTGGCAGAGTTGTTCTGATAATTCATCCAAAGTATGTAAGCCAAGAGCTTCCTTCCTGCTCGTTGATAATGAAATTCCGACCTCCTCCAGACTTTGAAACACGCAGTTGTTTGACGTGACATTGCATAATTTGTGTTTGGTTCCTTTTCAATCAGGAGTGTCTTCAGCAAAGTCGGTGTTATATTGTTTGAAAACTAAGGAACTTGTTTAGTGAAAACAGTTATTAATATGATACATGTTAATTCGAACATGGATTTAAATGAAGTCAGGTTCTCCGGTATTTATTATCCACTTTCAATCATGCAAAGACAATAACATTCTATATGGTAAATATCAGGATACAGTTCATATGGATTAGTCCATAGTTCATACAATGTTTAGGTAAATAAATGTTTTCATTTACCAAAATGGCTACGGTGTGGAAATATTGGGGAGGGGGAGGGGGGTCATTCTTGACTGTCATTTTGAAAGCGATTATTGCTGCTATACAACTTTGACTCTTATCGTGCACTTTTGTGGTACTTGAAATGTGTATTTAGTAACATATTTTATTTGTAAATACATGTAAACTCATAATTATTGGCAACGTTGATATTTATGGCGGCCATTTTGAAAGTCCAATATTGCCGTCATATTAAAGTATTCTCGTCATTGCCAAAAATGTGGGCTTAGACTCCGAAATATATACACTGGGTGGCTATATTGGGAGATATAGGCAAAAAACGGTAGATTATGGCGGCCATTTTTAAAAACCAATATGGCCCCCATGCCGGCTGCGGTTTTTTTTTACACGCTAGCCTAGCCATCTTCCCCCAAAACGCGCTGGTAAGCCAAGACTAGCTCGCGTGTGTTGATTTACACACAAGCCTAGCCATTTTCTCAATAAAATCGTGGTTTCTCACACCATGATGACTGTGAGTGTAATGTATCTATGCTTAGATGAATATTCCTAGTCTCATCGTCGTGGTCGTAGTCCGCATCGAGATCGGCCACTAATTAATGGTCACCCTTGCCCTTGGACTTGTCTTAGCTAGATCGATGTCACAACGAATAGAAAATTTGCGAAATGAAATTATCCGGTGATGAAAGTCGTCTCCATTGATTTATGTACAAAACATAGAACAACGTACATTACCGGACAAGAAACGCATATGAACGGAGACGAACGGATGGAAAATTTAGCTCTCCGTTTGACGTCCGTTTACGCAATCCGTTGATATGTGACCGGGCTATAAAGGCTGTAACACATTTGCATGGTGGCTTAGCGGTTAGAGTGTCCGCTTCATGCACGGGAGGTCCCGGTTTCGAACCCAGACCGGGTCATACCAAAGACAGTAAAAATGGTGCCTTTCTGCCTTCTAGCCAGGCGCTCGGCATTTATAAAATTAAGAAGGGAAAGTTAATCACACGAGTTACCAGAGGACTGGCCCTTTTCTGTAGTTTTCGCTACGTTAATTGGACGACGTGTGGCCTAGGGCTAATGAATCGGAGATAGGCGCCGCCTTATGTGCCAAAATTGGTACGGGAAAGACTTTAACTTTACCTTTAACACATTTGCAAACACCGCGGATCTTTCTAAAAATGTTCATGTAGCTAAGGAATGATGTTAATAAAATGTGTGAGAAAGAAAAAACAATTTAACCCTTACGTCTTCAATAAGGGAATTTCATATTTTTCTGTTTTACTTCGGAAAAAATATGGCTTGAGGTAACTCAGCCTCTGGATAATTCGGTACTTGATTAGTCGATACTAATACGATATACGCTGGTTACACAGCGACAGACACAGAAATGTACGTTATAATACACGTAGCATATATCGTTGACAGCTACACACATCGTCGCTGGGCAATAAAAAGGGCAAAATGGCCGATATTATCGTCAAATATCGATTTTGTTTTTATTTTATTTTCAGATAGAGTTCTTTAAAACCTATCCGATGATATGTTTAGAATTCCCATATGTGCCCCACTTTTTGAGAAAATCAAAAATAACAAAAGGACAAAATGACAAAATTGCACGTATTTGGGCAACAAAAAGGACAAAATCGTTTTCATGAACTGCCGAGAGGTGTTATTTGGTTAAGAATCAATGTATTACGAATGAAATGTGTTATTTTACTACTTTTCCGTAAGAATATAGCATTGATCACAATATCCGCACATGCGTACGGCCACAAGTTTAACCAATTTTAATTCAAGTGACTACGAAATAACCCTTGCATGTTTGGCATACACGACTAAACGCGCATATGATATGGGCAATAAAAAGGACAAAAATAGATTTGCCCTTTTAGCTGCCCATTATTGCGCCAAGTCGCGCGCATTGCCTGTGCATTATCAATGCGCGTAAAAGGGCAATTCGCGTTTTGTCCTTTTTCATGCCCAATATCGACGCGATATCGTGCATGTAAAAAGGGCAAATTCAGAAATGCGTAAATAACTCCGTTAAAAAGAACTGAACGTAGGCCAAATTAAACGACTTGATTGCTTTATAGCCTACATTACTGTTTCACTAAACAAGATTACTGGATTTGGCATTTGAAAAATATAATTGCCCAAAATGTCAAAATGTTGTTTCTTCCAAAAAAGTAAGTATCGTTTTTTGCTATCGATACCGTCAATTTGTCCTTTTAATTGCCCAGCGACGACATAGCAATACACTGTAAATATTTTCCCAGGTCTTTTATATGCCTGGTAATCAATGAGGTACAGGGGACACTACAGTGCACATTGCATAGGGAGTAACATGGAGTGGGTTAAGTTATCAAGGCAGTGAAGTACTATTATGGAGCAGTCACACGATGCTTGCGACGACCTGCAACAGCTTGCGATTGGTCACGTGCGCATATGAATGGCGGATAGTGCCAAAGTCTGTAACACATCACCGCGTTGTACAAACTCACTGCAGCTATACAATGAACACTCACAAAATGTTTCGCAATTCAAGGATGAGCGTTAATATCTCTCTGCTCTTATATTGATATGGTGTATATGATGCACAAATTATGGAATACACTACTACTACTACTACTACTACTAATAATAATAATAATTATAATAGTAATAATGATAATAATAACAATAATATTTAATAATAATTAATAATAATAGTAGTTCTTATTTATATCGCGCCGAATAGCCTCTAGGGCGTCAGACCCCCACAATTACCTTGTACACATCCTATACTCCCCGGGGAGCATACTAGCGGTGAGCAACCCTATTGGTGCACCAAGCTTATATGAAATTAACCTGAGTATGGAGCCATAACAAAGAAAAATGTTGCAAAATATAAACATAGGACGGGGTGCAAGCTTTTGGCTTTTAGCTCATACGTCGTTGCCATGGATACGATTTCAATAGGTCACCGCAATCACCGCATGCGACGAGACTTGCCTGAAGTATTCAGGATTAAGTATTGTCTACCAAACCATGAATATTTCCATGGATGCAATTTCAATAGGTCAATAGGGTGAGATGAAGCCACTGCAATAACCGCAATCACCGCATGCTCTCTCTCTCTCTTCTATTGTTTTGAACGCAACGGATTTTGAACCGATTTTTTGATGTTCAAAACCTTGCGACAAGACTTGCGACGGGAACCTGCCGTCGCAAGAGAACACACGGCGCATGCGTTCCTGGTGACCAGTCGTGCTATTGTTCGATCGACAACCCAAAATCAAGCCTATGATGCTTATTAAGCACGGTAAAAAACATGTAAGGTTTATTTTAGCCGAAATGTAATACACACAACCTATTTATGGCTATAATTGGGAATAATACCGCATTTATTGCGATATTTGCATTCTGATGTAACGTCTAGTTATTTTGAACATGATCGGCCCTTCATAAGTTATATTTTCTTGTTGCAGGCTGTTGCAGGTCGTCGCAAGCATCGTGTGACTGCTCCATAAATATGCATTGGATTGAGTGTACATTGTAGTGTGGAATGTGTGTAGGCTGATGATATAGCAATATGAGGTGTGTGTAGAACAGTGCTACGGTATGGTAGGCAAGCTATAGAACGTGACCAGGTACAAAAGTTGTTTTGTAGCTTAGCTACAAACTACGCTAGTAAAACCCTTTGTTCCATGGATCCTTGCACTGTGGGAGTTCGCAAGTCAATGCATTGCCATTGCAGTCAGTCACATTTTATATTGAACGATGTGTATGTTCATCGAAGCGTGTAGATACCCCTTAAAGGGGACCACCAGACAAAGAACAACACATTATTATATGTTTTGGTACCGTTTTGTGATATAAAATAGATACCCAACATTTTGCAAAGGGTTGTGTAATTCATAAACAAAGCAATTAATTTCCACCACTTACGGAACCACTGCTATTTACTGGTTCCATACGGGCCAACCATTTGCGAATGCGCCAATGCAGCTATTCACGCGCACGTTTGTAAACAATAGATTCCCGGGCGATTCGTTCGCTCTGCACGCATTGCAATTCACCGCACACATAGCAGTCCACGTAATTCAGACCGCATGAACGCATGCTTTAGAATGGTGATGCGTTTCCAATTATATATTTTGTTTCTGGAAACATATTTTTGTGAACTTGTTGATGGAATGGAATACTAAAGATGTTACCTTTCTTTAATAAGAATATTATTTTGGGGTGGTGGTACCCTTTAAAGGGACTTAGTAAAATTGTCCAAATCCTCAAAATAAAATTTC
The DNA here is from genome assembly GCA_037951105.1 of Echinarachnius parma. NCBI lineage: Eukaryota > Metazoa > Echinodermata > Echinoidea > Clypeasteroida > Echinarachniidae > Echinarachnius > Echinarachnius parma. Next base: position 51,979 of record JBAMJV010005166.1, read on the forward strand.
AATTCTAGCGGTTCCCTCATACCTTGTTGTATTCGTATTACCAATAAAATCATGGGACAGGTTTCGGTTTTTCAAATTTCACTTTCGTTACAAAGATATGTACGATCGAAGTATTCAGATAAGAAAGACTCCGGTGGAGTTTTTCTTACTGTGTACAAAGTGAGTGCAGTGAGTTAGTGACTATCACTTTGCATTTTCGCTCATTACTTGGCCATGTAATGTCCATTTGACTTGAAATTTTCACATAATACCCTGTGGACATATGAGATAACAACAATATACATTGCATCAACCATTCATCACTTTTTGCACATGTCAACATAGTTACTAGATCCCTTTAACGTCTTGCCTAGACGTTTAGCGATTTTGAAAACATAAATAAATGAAAAGTTTGATTTCTCTCTTACCTGATCAAAAAGGGACAAAATGTGTCCTTAAGGGCTTTCGTTCAGGCATACAAGTTACAAGATTTGTTTTCCCACCTGGTTTGGTGGATGCAAATGTGTTAAGCGTAGTGCCCACTATGCGATCTGCGCTTGCGATCTAGCCCGAGTTGCTAGCGATCGCGGTTCAGTGTGAATCGCATCAGTTCGCCGCGAGTCAGCCCGATCTCATTGCGTACGCCATCTTTTCGGTGCCCACTATGCGATCTCACGGCGACTTCCCTTGAGAAATGCATTGTCCCTATTTCCACGCATGCGTGCATGGTTGATGATTATAGCCAGGTATTGTTCGCTCTTGCTTGTCTAGACATCATAATCAGCTTTGCGAGTTTTTTTTTATAAACCCAGTGCCCACTTTGCGATCTGCGCCTAGCGATCTAGAGCGATCTTGCCCGAATAGGAGCGATCCCCCGAGATCTGTAGTTAAGTCGCAAGGTGGGCACCAATGGCCGCACCAGATCGCTGTAACTCGCGTCCGCAAGGGTGGTGTCGGTTGCGGTCGCCGGGGTTTTGACATGTTCAAAAATTTCGTTCTCGATCGCATGTAGGGCGGGATCGCACAAATGGCAAGCCATTTGGGCAATTGTTCATATTTCCTGATATCAGGAATTCAATCCTTGATATCAGGAATTCTGTTTTAATATATCAATAATTAAATTCTTGATATCAGGAAATAAATTAATGATATCCAGAGTTCGATTTCTTGATATTAAGAATTCAAATACACAACAAAGGGTTGTGTAATTCATAAACAAAGCAATTAATTTCCACCACTTACGGAACCACTGCTATTTACTGGTTCCATACGGGCCAACCATTTGCGAGTGCGCCAATGCAGCTATTCACGCGCACGTTTGTAAACAATAGATTCCCGGGCGATTCGTTCGCTCTGCACGCATTGCAATTCACCGCACACATAGCAGTCTACGTAATTCAGACCGCATGAACGCATGCTTTAGAATGGTGATGCGTTTCCAATTATATATTTTGTTTCGGGAAACATATTTTTGTGAACTTGTTGATGGAATGGAATACTAAAGATGTTACCTTTCTTTAATAAGAATATTATTTTTGGGTGGTGGTACCCTTTAAAGGGACTTAGTAACATTGTCCAAATCCTCGAAATAAAATTTCAATTCTAGCGGTTCCCTCATACCTTGTTGTATTCGTATTACCAATAAAATCATGGGACAGGTTTCGGTTTTTCAAATTTCACTTTCGTTACAAAGATATGTACGATCGAAGTATTCAGATAAGAAAGACTCCGGTGGAGTTTTTCTTACTGTGTACAAAGTGAGTGCAGTGAGTTAGTGACTATCACTTTGCATTTTCGCTCATTACTTGGCCATGTAATGTCCATTTGACTTGAAATTTTCACATAATACCCTGTGGACATATGAGATAACAACAATATACATTGCATCAACCATTCATCACTTTTTGCACATGTCAACATAGTTACTAGATCCCTTTAACGTCTTGCCTAGACGTTTAGCGATTTTGAAAACATAAATAAATGAAAAGTTTGATTTCTCTCTTACCTGATCAAAAAGGGACAAAATGTGTCCTTAAGGGCTTTCGTTCAGGCATACAAGTTACAAGATTTGTTTTCCCACCTGGTTTGGTGGATGCAAATGTGTTAAGCGTAGTGCCCACTATGCGATCTGCGCTTGCGATCTAGCCCGAGTTGCTAGCGATCGCGGTTCAGTGTGAATCGCATCAGTTCGCCGCGAGTCAGCCCGATCTCATTGCGTACGCCATCTTTTCGGTGCCCACTATGCGATCTCACGGCGACTTCCCTTGAGAAATGCATTGTCCCTATTTCCACGCATGCGTGCATGGTTGATGATTATAGCCAGGTATTGTTCGCTCTTGCTTGTCTAGACATCATAATCAGCTTTGCGAGTTTTTTTTTATAAACCCAGTGCCCACTTTGCGATCTGCGCCTAGCGATCTAGAGCGATCTTGCCCGAATAGGAGCGATCCCCCGAGATCTGTAGTTAAGTCGCAAGGTGGGCACCAATGGCCGCACCAGATCGCTGTAACTCGCGTCCGCAAGGGTGGTGTCGGTTGCGGTCGCCGGGGTTTTGACATGTTCAAAAATTTCGTTCTCGATCGCATGTAGGGCGGGATCGCACAAATGGCAAGCCATTTGGGCAATTGTTCATATTTCCTGATATCAGGAATTCAATCCTTGATATCAGGAATTCTGTTTTAATATATCAATAATTAAATTCTTGATATCAGGAAATAAATTAATGATATCCAGAGTTCGATTTCTTGATATTAAGAATTCAAATACACAACAAAGGGTTGTGTAATTCATAAACAAAGCAATTAATTTCCACCACTTACGGAACCACTGCTATTTACTGGTTCCATACGGGCCAACCATTTGCGAGTGCGCCAATGCAGCTATTCACGCGCACGTTTGTAAACAATAGATTCCCGGGCGATTCGTTCGCTCTGCACGCATTGCAATTCACCGCACACATAGCAGTCTACGTAATTCAGACCGCATGAACGCATGCTTTAGAATGGTGATGCGTTTCCAATTATATATTTTGTTTCGGGAAACATATTTTTGTGAACTTGTTGATGGAATGGAATACTAAAGATGTTACCTTTCTTTAATAAGAATATTATTTTTGGGTGGTGGTACCCTTTAAAGGGACTTAGTAACATTGTCCAAATCCTCGAAATAAAATTTCAATTCTAGCGGTTCCCTCATACCTTGCTGTATTCGTATTACCAATAAAATCATGGGACAGGTTTCGGTTTTTCAAATTTCCCTTTCGTTACAAAGATATGTACGATCGAAGTATTCAGATAAGAAAGACTCCGGTGGAGTTTTTCTTACTGTGTACAAAGTGAATGCAGTGAGTTAGTGACTATCACTTTGCATTTTCGCTCATTACTTGGCCATGTAATGTCCATTTGACTTGAAATTGTCACACAATACCCTGTGGACATATGAGATAACAACAATATACATTGCATCAACCATTCATCACTTTTTGCACATGTCAACATAGTTACTAGATCCCTTTAACGTCTTGCCTAGACGTTTAGCGATTTTGAAAACATAAATAAATGAAAAGTTTGATTTCTCTCTTACCTGATCAAAAAGGGACAAAATGTGTCCTTAAGGGCTTTCATTCAGGCATACAAGTTACAAGATTTGTTTTCCCACCTGGTTTGGTGGATGCAAATGTGTTAAGCGTAGTGCCCACTATGCGATCTGCGCTTGCGATCTAGCCCGAGTTGCTAGCGATCGCGGTTCAGTGTGAATCGCATCAGTTCGCCGCGAGTCAGCCCGATCTCATTGCGTACGCCATCTTTTCGGTGCCCACTATGCGATCTCACGGCGACTTCCCTTGAGAAATGCATTGTCCCTATTTCCACGCATGCGTGCATGGTTGATGATTATAGTCAGGTATTGTTCGCTCTTGCTTGTCTAGACATCATAATCAGCTTTGCGAGTTTTTTTTTATAAACCCAGTGCCCACTTTGCGATCTGCGCCTAGCGATCTAGAGCGATCTTGCCCGAATAGGAGCGATCCCCCGAGATCTGTAGTTAAGTCGCAAGGTGGGCACCAATGGCCGCACCAGATCGCTGTAACTCGCGTCCGCAAGGGTGGTGTCGGTTGCGGTCGCCGGGGTTTTGACATGTTCAAAAATTTCGTTCTCGATCGCATGTCGGGCGGGATCGCACAAATGGCAAGCCATTTGGGCAATTGTTCATATTTCCTGATATCAGGAATTCAATCCTTGATATCAGGAATTCTGTTTTAATATATCAATAATTAAATTCTTGATATCAGGAAATAAATTAATGATATCCAGAGTTCGATTTCTTGATATTAAGAATTCGATTTCTTGATGCCAGGAGTTGAATTCTTGAAATCAGGAATTGCCATTGGTTAGCAACAGAAAGTGATTTCTTGATATCAAGAATTCAATGTTCAGTTATGCGAAACTGCTCTACAAAGGCGCCCTGCAAGAATCAAGAATTCTTTTCTTGATATCAATAAATGAATTGTTGATATCAATAAATGATTTGCTGTTGTTAAGCAATGGTAATTCTTGATATCAAGAAAAGGAAATGAATGTTAAAACGGCTAGCCATGACTCGTCAACAAATTCAGAATCAAACAAGCATGAATTCCTCGTTATTGTATTCCTTGACAATGGGTGGAAATAGGGGCCAAGCTATGACCCCAAGGAGGCCAAATTGAAAAGATCGTGTGCACAATGGAATCAGGCTGACTCACTGCGAACTGATGTGATTCCAAGGTCGCTAGCCCAATGCCCACTATGCGATCTTGTCCGAATAGGAGCGATCCCCTGAGATTTGTGTTAAGTCGCAAAGTGGGCACCAATGGCCGCACCAGATCGCCGCGAATGCGATCGAGACCGACCTGGTCGCCAGATTATTGAACATGTCAAAACCCCGGCGACCGCAACGGACACCACCCTTGCAGACGCGAGTTACAGCGATCTGGTGCGGCCATTGGTGCCCACTTGGCGACTTAACCACAGATCTCAGGGGATCGCTCCTATTCGGGCAAGATCGCTCTAAATCGCTAGGCCCAGATCGCCAGATGGACACCGGGCTTTACACTCCCTTTAATCCATATAAACGTAAAACAACAATTAAACATAATTTCTTGAAGTAGAAGCGTTATTTATTCGTCGAAGACGGACACATTTCTACAATCATTATTTTAAAGGGCATATGAGGTTAAAGGGTGACTAAATTAAAAAAATTAAAGACTTTGGTTGATCTATAATAATGAAAACATCACATATCTGTTGACTGTTTGCTGTACATTTTTGTCATATTTTGTATATTATTTTTTATATTATTTTTCATTCTACCTGCTAAGATCCACCCCTAAAAAAAACAGAAGCTATTGACTTCTGTGACATCACAATACCATTCAACCATCGATCAGCTAGATAAACATAAACAAAAGATATGTTCTCACCCACTAAGTACCTTATTGCATTAGCGTTGGATGTTTTCATTGAAACCCTTCTTTTCATGGTGAGTGGGCATTGTATAAAGCATACAATGCTATTGTAAATAGGTGATCAGTGGACATACCAATATATTTTGTTCATCTACCTGACTGATGGTTGAATGGTATTATGATGTCACAGAAGTCAATAGCTTCTGGCAGGTTTTTTTTTTTAGGGGTGAAGCTGAGCAGGTAGAGAAAAGTAATATAAAAAATAATATTAAAAAAATGACAAAAATGTACATCAAATAGTCAACAGATATGTGATGTTTTCATTATTATAGATCAACCAAAGTCTTTAATTTTTTTTTAAATTTAGTCACCCTTTAACTGTAATGCGATTGTACAATATTATATCTAGAACTTACTTAAATTAGTCCATAGTCTTGTTTAAAACAGGAAGCCCTGTATACAACATTTACACTATGCAATTAAACACATTATGAATAACCAAAATACATAATAAAGTTCAACATTTAAGACAAACGTGCACTCCTACATATAAATGACTAATACAATATAAAAGATAAAAGAAAGTCCACAGTAACTGGTTTATAAAAGCCCCTTCCGTCGACGGCGCACCGACCCAGAACAACCCACCAAACACATCACGAACATTACACCTACATTGTGTCTTATTAGCATGTTGCAATTATTGTACAGATAATGCCCTTTTGAAAGCAGCACTTTATACCAAAGTAGGCAAATTATTCTATATCAATGCACCATTCAAAAACATAAAAGACCCCTTTTCCATTTAATGATGTACTCTAGCCTCCTTTTCAGCATTTCTTATTATGTAACTATATATTTGCAAAATGTGAATATAGATCAAATAAATGAGACAGGGCCTTTTGATTGAAACCTATTGAAATTGCCAGCGTTTTTCATTTGCATCCATTTAAAGGTTTAAAATGATTATGTTGTGGGGGTTTGACTTTCCGTTTGAAGAACAGTTATTTCCATTTGTTTATGCTGTTTTTGGCCAAGTTGAGCAAAAATGTGTGCAAGCATCCTTTACATTATCTTTTGCAATACATATTCTTATGCTACGTAACAGTTCGAGTTTGGAAGCGATCTTGTTTGAAATGTATTTGAAGTTTGCAGTTGAAGTTTGAAGTGCAACTAAAAAAAAACAATATCGTATGTACATTATAAGATACATCTAAGACAAATTATTCAAATACGAACTGTAAACGATTATTGTTGTTAAAGAGAGCCGAAAGTTAGCACAAGTGCTAGTCGAGATCGGTTCTCTCTATTATCTAGTATTACAACATTTATATAATAATTCTTAAAATTACATCGTATACATTAAAATGAAATCATAACTTACGTAAAAGATAATGTATTTGTTCAACAAATAAATTGTGAGGGTCTTACGAAATGAATATCTTGTTTTTGTTGTACTTTAATCTTCTGGGGTAAGCTATTCCAAATCTTTGGTCCAACAAAAGAAATGGAGAGTGTACCTTGTGTCGTCTTACAAATTGGCAAGCGTAGTTTTCTTTCCCTCTTGTTCCATAAGTATGGTGTAAAAACTGACAATATTCTAATAATGAGTGTGGTAAATTTCCTACGTACAAATCATTATACAACTGTTCAAACTGCAAGTTCATGGAAACTAAACACATGTTATATCCCCAAATGTTTAAACAGTGGTATCGAGGATGTCCCCAATAATAAAAATGTAATAGCTCGCATAGCCATTTCTGAGCTAAATGAATACAATTAAAGTGAGATTTATAACTGCTTCCCAATACCTCAATTTCATAGAGAATGAGAGGTTGTTTAAACGATTTATACAAAAGCACAAGAATATACCGAGGCTCAAAATCTCTCAATTTAAATAGGAAACCCACTTTTCTACGAACACACTTATTAACAAAGTTAATGTGATTTTTCCAAGTCAATTTACTATCAATTTGAACTCCTACAAAATATGCCACACTTACAAAATTAATATCTGTACCAGACAGTCTAAGGACACAGTTTACATTAATTACCTGTCTCTTGCTTTTGATAATCATACAATTAGTTTTCCTTAAATTAATAGTCAGTTTATTAGCATGACACCACTTCTGAACTGCATTTAATTGCTCATTAACTTCATTTAAATACATTTCTGTGTACTCTCATAAAAACAATGTAGCACCCAGTACTGACCGCTTTGGCACGCCGCACGTTATAGTACTTTGGGTAGCCTCCTTATGTCTGAGAACGATTCAAGAAGTAATTAGCAAACCATTGGAAAGCAACACCACGTACACCATAATAGCAAAATATCATGATTTATAGTGTCAAACGCATTTTGAACATCTATAAATATATCAAGTGTAACTTTCCCTTCATCCATTGACCTCATAAGCGTATTAATACAAACTAATCAAAGACATTTCAGTACAATTTTTCTTACGGAATCCGTACTGATGTTATGCAAAACATTATTAGTCTCCAAAAATAAATTAAACGAACATTCACAATTTTCTAAAATATTTTCCCAACAACTGACAAGACTGAGATAGGCCTGTAATTTCCTGGATCAGTCTTTGTCCACTTTATATAAATAGGTGTCACCTCTGCTACCTTAAGACAATCCGGAAAATACCCTATTATAACGACAAATCAAAAATGTAAGTCAATGGTACAACAATATAATTAGCTGCATCCTTTATCAGTCGTTCTGGTAAATTATCATATCCATGGGGTTTCTTACTATCAAGGGCACACAAATAATAAACAACTTCCCTTTCTGTAACGGGTTTTCTTCTCCCCAAATACTCGTTATAACTATAATATACATTTGGAACCTTCTGTGCTAAGTTTGACCCAATTGTAACAAAGAAAGCCATATTAACATCGTTAGATATATATACACAATCCCAATAAATACTTGCTAAATCTTCATGAAACACGTCAACATTAAAATGTTTATAAGTGCGAGCAACTTTTCTCAAAGTAACACGCTTTTTCACAATCGGGTGATGACAAAATAACACAAAATAAGAAAATGCTCAGATACATCAGTTTCTATGACACCTGGATGAATGACAGACAAATTGACATTAGTATAAACATGATCAATAAGAGATGAAGTCCGATCTGTCACTCTTGTCGGCATTGTAATATTCTGTTGTCTTCCATTTAACATGGGCGGTAGATCTGTAATCAATACATATTAATCAGGGGGGGGGGATGATCTATTCATTCACCCCCCCCCCCCCCTGATGAATAGGTATTATGTAAGGTTCGACGCCCGTGGTATTTAACATGCTCCTGCAAGGATAGGTGTTGTTTAATATTAACACCCTAATATTTTACACTGGCTGCCTGTTGTATTGGTTAATTTGTTAAATTCATAATAATTGTGTAATTAATGTTCGCCAGTTCATGTGGCGACTAAACCAACATAAAATTCGTTTTTAGCCGTATTGGGAGATAATTGATTTCTGGGTTGCTAGTTCCTTGAAAGAACTAAGTCATGATTTAATTTTGTTTCAATACCCTTAGTATCTGACGAATCCTATATAATGTGTCATCGTGTCATCTCCATACATGAGTGTTGTACAGTATAGCTACCTCAAATGATGGAGAAGATAGATCTACTCTATAATGTTCAACAATAGAATGGAGATAATTAATACATTATGTGAACAGTAGGGGTTCCAGAATAAAAATCTTAGTACACAATCTACAAACCAATACAATATATTATATGATGATACTGTAAGTTTTTGGTTTACGGATACACAAGTTGTTATAATATTTTAAGATTCATGCTTCAGAAAAAAAGTAAAAATTTAAAACTAACTTCGAATGTACATTTCTACGGGTCAGTATTCACTTAATGCGTGTAACTATTGACCATGATATAGTTTTAGTGGTGATGATGTTAAATAATAATACGAACATTTGTATAGCGCAGCTACTATAAATATATACTCTACTGCGCTTATAAGAAGCTCCTTTTTAAGTGAACAAAAACAAACGTACAAGAAACAGAAAGTACAACAATCAATCTTATGGAAAGGCCTGCTTAAACAAATGAGTTTTTAACGTAGACTTAAATGTATCAATAGATTCAATTTTTCTCAAATAATATGGTAAGCTGTTCCATAGTTTCGGGGCGACACAAACAAATGCACGATCTCCCAATGTTATCTTTGTTTTGGCAGAAAATTTGGGTAACTCCAAGAGTAGTGTATCACGTGAGCTTCTCAAATTATAACGAGAATGTGATTGCAACGAAAGTAATTCAATTATATAACTTGGGGCTTGACCATGCATTGCTTTATACACAATCAACACAATTTTAAAAATAATACGTTGTTTAACAGGCAACCAATGTAATGTTTTCAACAAAGGAGTGATATGACAATACTTTGACGAGTTACAAACAAGTCTGGCACATGCATTTTGTACCCGCTGCAGTTTCATTAATTGTGTATCGGGCAAACCAAACAACAAACTATTACAATAATCAATTTTACTACTTATAAATGCATGTATAAGTGTTTCGGCACAAACAATACTTGGCGAAGCGCCCTCTTAATCAAAACTAAACTACACCTTTCAGTAACCTTCTTGCTGAGAAATTATACAAATTTCATAAATAAATTGATAACAATAAATATTCAAAAATTAAATAAACGTTTCTAATTCATAAATACTTTGTCAAAGTTTTGAAATTGTGATAGGAATGGCTCAAAATGAGCTGAAAGTGATCTATTTACTTCATCAAGATTAACCAAATTACAAGGAGCTTTAACAAATTGCGTGTACCTTAAAGGGGTAGTTCAGTTTGGGTATAGAGGGCGCTGCACGAAATAATTTTTTTGTGAGATAATAAAAAACCGAGTGTAAAATTTGAAAGAGCATACAATGTTAATGGCAGAATAAACTTTGGTTGGTCAAAATCGGTCTGGAAAGGGCTGAAATATCAATACATATATCTGATTGGATAAATTTGGGCCCCAGATTTATTTGATGATTTAAACAAAAATGCTTATACTTTTTCAAAAATGTTCAAATATGTTTTTTAATAGTTGTTGATGATCTCTCTATTTAATCATTATTAAAAAAAATATCACATGCATACTTTTGTATGAAAAATGGTTGAAACCATTGCCTTTTTAGAGAGCGCCCTCTGTTTTAATAGCTCTTTTTGAATGATAACACGCGTTTTACTTAGTCGTTTGTAGTTTTCCTTACCTTTTGAACATGTTGGAGTTATAAGAATTATTCTAAAAGGTTATTATGCAGGTTTTGGTTACTAAAGCTCAGCCTTACCAAAACTGTACTACCCCTTTAATATTGTTTGGCTTATGATAACATAAGAATTAAAGTGTCTTTGACTGTCCAAATGCCCTCCATAATTATGGAAATATATATGATTTGTAATAGACGGAAGGTGATACAATCTGACAACGTTTACTGCTTATTCTAGTTCAACCGCGCTCTTTTTCTTTGATACATTTATACTTAAGGGGCCCAGTGGGGTATAGGCAGCTATATAGTTGACTAACGAAGGATTTTGTAATCAATATCACACATGTTCGGTTCCGGAAGAGATTATTGTCCAACTTAGATAAGATATTTTTAATTTTCTTTTTCCTAAATAGTGCAAATAAATGTTCCCAAAACAATATTTTCCCACCTAAATTGTGTTCCTCAGTTTTCATGTGATGTACATGTCCTAAACTTGAATTGAAATAACTGACTACTATTTATCCTCTTATCACCCAGTTTTATTCCATGTCACAATCATTTCAATATTAATTTTGTTTATGATCTTTACAGCCCATTTGCCGAAAATCTGATTGTTTAGATTATAACTGCAAAAACCTGAAAAGTATATACTCAGATTCAATGCGATGTGGGGGATTTTTTTTTTTTCTAGTTTAAACATACTAGTTTTGGCCTTTGGAGGAACCCTTAAAGTAATCCAAACTACACTGTTACTCATCATGTTGGAATATGTTTGTTTAGATCGAATTTCATTCTCTTTTCTGTTTTTTCGCCTAATGAATACTTTTAGACTAAAATTAATGATTATATAATGTTTTCAACTACCAATAACTACCAATGTACAATGAATTGTTGCATGAATTAGCATTAATTAATGTAGCCTTTTGTTTTGTGCTTTGAAATGCGGACCTTTTATGATTGGCCCCTTTCCCTCTCCAAAGCGTATGTCCAACAAGTCATCATTATATGTAATTTCTCAGAGTTGGCCGTAAAATTTTCAACCCAAATTGGTACAGAGGCTCTCTAGGCCATTCTCCGTCCAATGATATTGGCTACACGGCAAACGAAGATTGCCGCCTGGACACTAGTGATATGTAATCTTAATGGGTTTGAGCCAAAACATTCTTGAACGAACAGATGGAATAAAAGGGTTCGTCGAGAAGCTCCAAGATTTCTGCATTCACAAAACGACTTGAGGTTGTGGCGGCCAAACGGTGGTATGGCTCGTACCCATTAAGACGACATATCACGAATGACTCCACGCGGCAATCTTCTGTACTCCCTAGTCCAGGGACGTCCGGTAAATCTTGGGTGCATGGTATGGGGTACACACTTGGTAGTTTGTCTTGCTGGGTGACCATTTTAGAGCGATCTGTGATGTACATTTTGGCGGAAGGCGTTGATTCAATAGTATTTTCTTCATAGACGGCGAAGGCTCCTTTTTGGAACAGGTTAAGCAATTTCCGATCATCTATCATGGTGGTCAATCGTGGACGTCCTAGAGATTCCCGTGGCTTTAATTGACCCTCCTCTCGATGGCATCTGAGTATTTTACAGACCGTAACCTGCGATGTTCCAACGAACTAGTGGACATTGCTTGTTGACACCCCTTCCTGGTGGAGCACAAGCATCGTTTGGCGTGTGGCCAATGACGTTGGACGAAGTATGGCCTAGAGAGCCTCTGTGCCAATATTGGTTCAACATTTTACAGCCAAAATAAGCCATAACGATGACTTGTTGGACATACGCTTTGGAGAGGGAAAGTGGCCAATCATCGAAGGTTCTGCCTTTCAAAGCTTAAAACAAAAGGCTAAATTAAAGAATGCAAATTCATGCAACCATTTATTGTACATTGGTAGTTTGGAAACATTGTATAATCATTATTTTTAGTCTGAAATGATTCATTAGGCGCAAAACAGGGGGAAAATGAAGTTGGATAAAAATAAAAAAAATCCAACTTTATGAGCAACAGTGTACATGTATGTACATTTGGGTGCGATTAGTTATTCCAAATGTGTTTTATTCCGAACGCACAAATATCGTATACGTGAGGGTCTGTAAATCCAAACATATTTTGCATTATTCCAAAGGTTCGTTTTTCCGAAGCTTATCTGAAAATGAAACCGGTTTCGATATTCTGAAGGTTTGTTAATCCGAAAATGAAAAAAATGGGGTTCGTTGATCCGAAAATTAAAAGAGGTTCGTAAGTCCGTAAATGCAATAGGGTTTGTTAATCAGAAAATTATATGGGGCTCTTATTGAACCTTTCGGATTAACGAACCTCATTTAATTTGTTGATAAACAACCTCTTTTCATTTTCGGATTAACAAACCTTCAGAATATCGAAGCCGGTTTCATTTTCAGATAAGTGAACATTCGGAATAACGAGCTTAAACCGAAAGTTTAACATTCATTTTCTGACTTTAAAGGACAATTTTCTTTTCATTATGAAGAAAAAACACTATTATCAAATTGTTAGTGTAGCATCATATTATCTCAATTTAAAGTAAAGTAGGTACATGCTCCAGTACTTGCAAGGCGATGCGATTGAAATGGGGCCTTGCTAACATTCTTAATATTGGGCCATGTACAAAGTCTATGGGGATTTTATAATCCTACATTATCTAAGGGAACGGGTTAAATTGTATTTTTTCTGTAAATGATTGCCTTTTGAAGTTTTACATGAATTACAATTGTATTTATTTATTTCCCCCCCATATGCTAAGCTTTCCAGTAATGTATGGTTTGTATGATGGAACTTCTATGGCTGGGAAACACAATGATAATAAAAGTGCACAAAATGTCAATAAATACCCCACTGTGCCCCTTAGGTTAGAATGTAATTGCGATGATATTGGTTTAACGTGGTAGTTCAGTTTGGGTATAGAGGGCGCTTCAACAAATATTTGTATTTGAGGGGAAATGAAAAACTGAGTGTCACATTTAAAAGAGCGAACGATTCTATTTTTGGAATAAACTTTATTTCATCAAAATCGGTTCAGAAACAGCTAGAATATCGATAATATTTCCGTTCGGAATAATCCTGGTATCCCAGATGTTGTCGATGATTTAGGAAAAACAAAACGAAAATCTTACGCTTTTTCTCAATTTTGAAAAAGAGGTTTAAAATAGTTGTTGATGATATATCTATTAAATCATTATTCGAATAAAACATCACATGCAAAATTTGTTTAAAAAAGCGGTTTAAGCCAATGCATTTTTAGAGATCAACCTTTTTGTGTTGTAACCGCTCTTTTTGAATGATAACATACTTTTTTCTTAGTCGTTTGTATTTTGTTATACCTTTCGAGCATGGTAAGTTATAGCTATTAGTTTGTTATGTTATAGTGCAGGTACTGGTAACTAAAATTCATTTTGGCCAAAACTGTTAAAGTTAAAAATATTATGATAGAAATACAAAATATTACTTTTAAACATCTATTCAGGCTGAAGAGAAACAAGCCCTTGGGGCGTGCACATTATGTTGAGTATGCTCAATATAATCTCATAATCATCCACAGACACGAGTCTAGTCGACATATATCGTAATCTTGCTGTATAGAACATTATTGTAAAGCATATGGAAATTGAATCAATGCTGTTTCTCTACCTAAGGGTTACGAAAGTTGTAGATTTCTTTTCCTGCAAACAAACAAGCCTGAAACAAATTGAACAGTGCGATTTGGGTGTCTGGTTGCAGAATGCGTTCTTGTCCATCGTTGACATTTTCGATAAAGAAGAGGTCATTTTTCCTGATTCCCATCGTGCCCAGGCGTGTCGAAAGCTCATTCAGTGTATGTTTCCCCACCTTGTCCACTTTGGTAATTACAGCTAAGGGGTAACGACCTGTAAATACGCATAAAGAAACAAGATTATTACAAATATGTTCAGTGCGATCTGTGTTGTAATTTGAGCAGCTTGACATCACAGGTCACATGATATGGTGCGGTGGTGTTATTGGGAATTTCATATTCTCTCACTCAGCTTTAGATATTTTGAGATTTTGAGTAAATAGTTAAAGTCTGTTCAGGGATCAGCATTTTAAGTTGGGATGGAATGGTGCTAACAGTCTTCCCAGCTAGCCACCTGACGTTGTGCCGATGTCGGAAGTTGTTGGCTGGATGTGGGCATATCGCGGTCGGCAAACTGATGTCGCCCCAACATTACGCCAATATCGAATTTACGCGAAATGCGAATTTTTCGCGAAATGGTTGCAATTGAATGTCGGGCCGATATCATTATTCTGACATAAAAATGACGTCTCAAATAACACGTCGCGCAAATATCGCGCCAATGTCGAAACTGAGAGCAGTTCAAGAGGTCGGTAAAGGGTTGTACAATTAATGTCGGGCCGATGTCAATAATCGAACAGGAATATGACATCTCAAATATGACATTAGAACAATGTTATACCGATGTCGGGGAAATCGCAAATTAAGAGGTCGGTCAATGGATGTGAAATTGATGTCGGGTCGATGTTTTCAATTGGACATCACAAATATGACGTCAAGCCGATATCGCGCCGGTGTCAGAATTGGCAGCAATGACACAAGTCGGCAAAAAATCATGAAATCGATGTTCAGCCGATGTCAATATTCCGACATGAATATGACATGTCCAATATGACGTCGGGCTAATATCGCGCCGATGGTGGAACTGGTAGCAATCTAAGAGGTCGGTGAATGGTTGTAAACTTGATGTAGGGCCAATGTTTTTAATTGGACATCCATATGACATCTTAATTCTAATGCCAACCGATATCCTGCCGATGTCAGAACTGGCAGCAATAAAACAAGTCGGCAAATGGTCATTAAATTGATGTTGTGCCGGTGTCAATGATTAGACATGAATATGACATCTCAATGATGACGCCAAAGCGATATCCTGTTGATGTCAGAACTGGCAGCAATGAAACAAGTCGGCAAATGGTCATAACATTGATGTTACGCCGATGTCAATAGTCCGACATGAATATGCCATCTCCAATATGACGTCGGGCTAATATCGCGCCGATGTTGGAACTGATAGCAATTTAGGAGGTCGGTAAATGGTTGTAAACTTAATGTCGGGACAATGTTATTAATTTGACATCAATATGATATCTACAATATGATATCCCGCCAACGTAAGAACTTGCAGCAATGAAACAACTCGGCAAATGGTCATTAAATTGATGTTGTGCCGGTACCAATGATTCGACATGAATATGACATCTCATAAATGACGTCGGGCTAATTTCGCGCCGATGTTGTAACTGGTAGCAATTAAAGAAGTCGGTAAATGGTTGTAAAATTTATGTCGGACCAATGTTTTTTTTTTATTGGACATCAATATGACATCTCAACTATGACGCCAAAGCGATATCCTGCCGATGTCATACATGGCAGCAATAAACCTAGTCAGTAAATAGTCATTAAATTGATGTTGTGCCGATGTCAATAATTCGACATAAATATGACATCTCAAATACAAAGTCGGCATTATATTGCCCCGATGTTGGAACTGGTAACAATTTTAGAGGTCGGTAAATGGTTGTAAAACTGATGTCGGGCCGATGTCAATGATCCAACGTGAACATGTCATCTCATAAATGACGTCGGGCTAATATCGCGCCGATGTTGGAACTGGTAGCAATTTAAGGGGTCGGTAAAATGTTGTAAAATTGATGTCGGGTCAAAGTTATTAATTAGACATAAATATGACATCTCAAATATGACGTTGGGCCTATACCACACAGATGTCGGAACTTATAGCAATTTTAAAGGTCGGTAACAGGTTGTGAAATAGATGTCGGGCTGATGTCATTACTCCTACATAAATATGACATCTCTACTATGACGTCAGTCCGATATTGTGCTGATGTTGGATCTGGTAGCAATTTAAGAGGTCGGTACATGGTTGTGAAATTGATGTTGGGCCAATGTTATTAATTGGACCTCAATATATGACATCTCAATTATGACCTCAAACCGATATCCTGCCGATGTCAGAGTTGACAGCAATGAAACAAGCCGGCAAATGGTCGTCAGTTCCGACATCGGTACAACATTGGCCCAACGTCATATTTGAGCTGTCATATTTACACGATTTATGTATATTTAAAAACATAAGCCCAACATCAATTTTACAATCTTTGACCGACCTCTTCATTTGCTACCAGTTCCAACATCGGCGCGATATTAGCCCGACGTAATATTTGAGATCTCTTATTCATGTCGGATTACTGACATCGGCACGACATTAATTTAATGACCATTTGCCGACTTGTTCCATTGCTGACGGTTCTGACATCGGCGGGATAACGGTTTGCCGTCATATTGAGATGTCTAATTAATGACATCGGCCCGACATCAATTTTACAACCATTTATTATACCAACCTCTTAAATTGCTACCAGCTCTATCAATGGCACAAATGTCGAACCGACGCCACATTTGAGATGTCATATTTATGACGGATTAATGACAGGACATTAATTTTACCATTTGCCGACTTGTTCCGTTGCTGAAGGTTCTGTCATCGACGGAATATATGTTTGACGTCCTAGTATAAATGTGTAATGAATTACATCGGCCTGACATCAAATTAAACACCATTTACCGAACTCTTAAATTGCTAACAAGTTCTAACATCGGCACAATATCGGACCGACGTCATATTTGGGGTCTCATATTTATATCGGAGTAATGACATTGGCACGACATCAATTATACAACCCTTTTCCGACCTTCTATATTGCTACCAGTTCCGATATTCGCGCGATATTAGCCCGACGGCATATTTGACATGTATATATGTCATATTCATGTCGGATTATTGACATCGGAACAACATCAAATTGATGACAATTTGCCGACTGGTTTCATTGCTGCCAGTTCTGACATCGCCCCGGCATCAATTTCCTAACTATTTACCACCCTTTCAAATTGTTACCAGTTCCAAAATCGGCGCGATATAAGGCCGACGTCATGCCTTTGATGTCTTATTCACGTTTAATTATTGACATCGGCACTTTATGAATGTAATGCCAATTTGCATATTTGTTTCATTGCAGCCAGTTCTGACTTTGGCGGGATATCGGCCGGACGTGAAATTTCAGATGTCAGATTTGATGTCCAATTCACAACATCGGCCCGAAATCAATTTTACAACCATTTAATGACCTCTTTAATTGCTACCCGTTCCAACATTGGTACAATATTGGACTGACGTCATATTTGATATGTCATATTTGTGTTAAGATTAATAACATCAGCCCGACATCTATTTGACAACCATTCACCGACCTGTTATATAACTATCATTTCCGACATCGGCGCAATATTGGCTCGATGTCATATTTGAGTTGTCATATATGTGTCTAATTGATGACATATTCGGCCTAACTTCGATTTTAAACCTTTTACCGACCATTTAAATTGCTACCAGTTCCAACATTGACGCGATATTAGCCCGGCGTAATATTAAAGATGTTATATTCAGGTCGGATTATCGGCACAACATCGATTTAACTGACCATTTGCCTACTTAATGTATTGCTTCCAGTTATGGCATCGGCCGATATCGGCTTGACGTCATATTTGAGATGTCATATTGATGCCCAATTAGAAACATCAATTTTACAACCATTTACTGACCTCTTAAATTTCTATTAGTTGCAACATCGGTACAATATCGGACAGACGTCATATATGAGATGTCATATGTATGTCAGATTAATGACATCAGCTTGACATCAATTGTCGAACCATTTACCGACCTCTTAAATTGTTATTAATTCCGACAGCGGTCGATATTGGCCCGATGTCACATTTCAGATGTCATATTCATGTCGGAGTATTGACATTGGCGCAACATCAATTTGATGACCATTTGCTGACTTGTTTCATTGCTGCCAATTCTGTCATCGGCAGGATATCGGTGTGACGTCATAATTGAGATGTCATATTGAGGTCCAATTAATAACATTGGCCCGACATCAATTTCACAACCATGTACCGACCTATTAAATTGCTACCAGATCCAACATCGGCACAATATCGGACTGACGTCATAATAGAGATGTCATATTTATGTAGGAGTAATGACATCCGCCCGATATCTATTTCACAACCTTGTACCGACCTTTAAAATTGCTATACGTTTCGACATCTGTGCGGTATAGGCTCAAAGTCATATTTGGGATGTCATATTTATGTCTAATTAATAACTTTGACCCGACATCAATTTTGCAACATTTTACCGACCCCTTAAATTGCTACCAGTTTCAACATCGGCGCGATATTAGCCCGACGTCATTTATGAGATGACATATTCATGTTGGATCATTGACATCGGCCCGACATCAGTTTTACAACCATTTACCGACCTCTTTAATTGCTTCCAGTTCCAACATCGGCGCGAAATTAGCCCGACGTCATTTATGAGATGTCATATTCATGTCGGATTATTGACATCGGCGCAACATCAGTTTAATGACCATTTGCCGAGTTGTTTCATTGCTGCCAATTCTGAAATCGGCGCGATATCGGCTTGACGTCATATTTGTGATGTCAATTAAAAACATCGACCCGACATCAATTTCACAACCATTTACCGACCCTTTAAAATGCTATATTTCGACATCGGTACAACATCGGCCCAACGTCATATTTGAGATGTCATATTCCTGTTGGTTTATTGACATCGGTCCGACATTAATTTCACAACCCTCTATCGACCTCTTAAAGGGATAGATCCTCTTTTGCAAGCCAAAATTAAAAAGTTGCGAGGTTATTGTCTTATATGAAAGGAAATGTCATTTAATAGCATGCCTGAAAAAATTAGGGCTTGAAATCTCTTTTTCGTGGACCTAAAACTGATTAAATGTTGGACGACGGTTTAATGGGTACATACGTATTTTCGGCCGGTGAGTAAGTTCGTACACAGATTTCACGGAGTGCCAGATCGGTATGCATGACCCCTACGTGACCCACGCTAGCTACGTGACCCGCGCATAAGTACTAATGTGTGAGCGTTTACCAAGCCAAATACCCAAACATCGCTTAAACTGACTACATGTAATTATATATTCTTTATTTTTGAGATCTTTTTCCGTGACATACGATAACAAATGTCGGCTTCACAATACCTTTACGAGAATTAGTACAATATTGTTGTAATGTTATGCTAAATCAGTTGAACTCCTTTATTGACCGATATATATACTTCGCACAAAAAGTTCCGCAATCGAGGTTTGCGCATTAATAACTTTTCTATTAGGTTATTACCATTGGTATCATTGGAAAGCGTGAATTCGCCCCTTTACATTGATATAACATTTGCTATGAGTATTTCATCATGGAATGTGCATTGCATCCAAATGTAGGGCAAAGTCAAAAGTGAAATGTTGCAAAATGCACTGATTCTGTCAACAAACGGCCTTCCTTTTGTTTGAAGATTAAAATGTGGCTTGAATGCCTATTACGTTATTACCATTCATAAATTTGGTATCATTGGAAAGCGTGAATCCTCCTCATTCCATTAATATAACATTTGCTATGGATATTTTATCATGGAATGTGTATTACATCCGAATGTAGGGCAAAGTTAAAAAATGAAACAGTTGCAAAATACACTGATTTTGTCAACAGTGTGCCTTCCTTTTGTTTGAAGATTAAAACGTGGCTTGAATGCATGACTACCTCACCCCCATTCAAGCCAAGGAAGGCACTCTGTTGACAAAATCAGTGCATTTTGCAACATTTCACTTTTGACTTTGCCCTACATTTGGATGCAATGCACATTCTATAATAAAATATTCATAGCAAATGTTATATCAATGTAAAGAGGAGGATTCACGCTTTCCAATGATACCAATTTTATGAATGGTAATAGCGTAATAAAAAAGTTATTAATGTGCAAACCTCGATTGCGGAACTTTTTGTGCGAGGTATAGTTTAAATGGAGGGACGCATTCGTTTTTCATTCGTATAATCCACATTAGAGGGCTGTTCGATCTGATTTTTGTTTTGCGTGTTACATTGATCCCCATCCGTCAACTGAAAGCTGTTCAGACGTTTTGTAAAAGTGGACCTGTCCCTTTAAATTGCTATCAGTTTCGGCATTGGTGCGATATTGGCGCGACGTTTTATTTGAGACGTAATTTTGTCGTCAGCTTAATGACATCGGCACGACATTCAATTAAAAAACCTCCAACTTAAATTCGACATTGGAGTAATGTCGGCGCGTTGTCTGTTTGCCGACCGCGATCTTGCCGACAACTGCCGACATCGGTCCGACGTCAGCCGCCTAGCTGGGTACTTATAATATTTGTGTCAACTTGCTTTGAGAATCTTGAATACATTTTATTGAATTGCGTTTAATCGATTACAAATACTTGTATATAAATAAATTCAAAAGTAAAAAAAAAAAAGTATTGCTATCGGGGAATTCATGATCGATTATAAGTGATCGTAAGTGAAATGTAAAATTTAAATTTTTGTCATTATTTGTATTAAAAAATATATTTTTGTCATGTCCTTGCTGCTGTATATAATTTATAAAGATATATAAAAATATAAATAACACCTGTAAAAAGTGTTATGAATATGATTTGGAGGTTGATTATTTCAGAATCAACGCTCTGCAATATACTAACCATTACAAAACATACATGCTAAGAAGAAGTGTATATATATTTTACCGATTGCGAACTGTGTTCGTAGGACGATAGGATGATAGGTTTAGGATTAGGCAATAGGTGTAGGAATATGATACTTATTGAATTATGAATGATATGAATGACTGGAAAGGTTAAACAAAATGTACGGATCGAACGTGGAATCTATGCATCTATGCATCCATGCATGTATTCAAATTTCTTTTTACGTTTTTGATGTTGGTCCTACGTTGGACGTTTGACATTGGGCCATTGTCAAAATGTTGATGTAGGTCCAGCATCAAAAAAAGACGTTGGGCCAATGTTTGGTTGGCGGACATTCTAACGTCGGGCCAACGTCAAGATTTGAGGTTGGGCCAACATTAAAAAAATAACGTTGGGCTAATGTCGGGCTGGCGGACATTTTAATGTCGGGCAAACGTCAGGATTTGATGTTGGGCCATTGGCGGAAATTGACACAGGGCCACCATGACAAAATGATGTTGTGACAATGTTGGGCTTGCGGACATTTTAACCTCGAGCCCACATCATAATGTTATGTCGTTCCAATGTCATGAGTTGATGTTGGGCCATTGTCGGAAATTGATGTTATGCCAATATCACAAAATGACGTGGTGACGATGTTGGGTTGGCGGACATTTTAACGTCGAGCCCACATCAGAATTTGATATCTGTCCTATGTCAGGATTCGGCGTTGGGCCATTGTCAGAAATTGACATTGGCCCGACATCACAGAATGATGTGACAATGTTGGGCTAGCGGACATTTTAACCTCGAGCCCACATCATAATGTTATGTTGGTCCAATGTCATGAGTTAAAGGGGTATTCCGGGCCTGATAAAACCATTCGTTATTTGAATAAGCAGAATAAGAGGCATAATTGGTGAAAATTTGATCAAAATCAGACAAGAAACACGGGAGTTATACCTATTTGAGCATCATGTAGTAATGAGCGATCGTTTCAAAATTGCCGCCATATGCAACATCATTGACGAGCAACTCGCCATGGCTTTAGTACATGAAAATACACTTATTTCTCATTTTCGTTGCTAAAAATAAAATTTTCTCTGCTTGTTTTCACGAATTCATAGAAGAATATCGATGGGCCAACCTCTTTGGAATTTGTAAGCTCATAAATTTGCTTTGTTATTAAGAAATATTTAAATTTTGTAAAATTTCCATGTAGAAGTAAAAATGGCTGCAGCTCGCAAGTGACGTCACGATCGATAGCAATTGCGAACGATACTAAAAATCGGAGCAAAGTTCAACCTGTCATAACTTTTTTATTGCTCTACCGTTTTGGCTTAGATTTTCGATCATGATTCTTCATATTCACTTCATTTTATAGCATACATCACATTTCTGGGGTGGAATTCCCCTTTAATGTTGGGCCATTGTCGAAAATTGACATTTGCCCGACATCACAAAATGATGTTGGGACAATGTTGGGCTGGCGGACATTTTAACGTCGGGCCAATGTCAGAACTTGATGTTCTCTCAACGTCAGGAATCGATGTTGGGCCTACGTTAGAACTGACATTGGGCCATTGTCAATAATTGATGTTGTGCCAAAATCGCAAAATGACGTTGGGCCAGCATTAAAAAAAACGCCGCGCTGATGTTGGGCTGGCGGACATTTTTACGTCGCGGTGACGTCGCATGTTTAATGTAGGCCCAATGTCTCTTACAACCACTTTTTACATTGGCCCAACGTTGGCACAACGTCAGGTGGCTAGCTGGGTTGTAGTGTCTTAGTGCATAACATTGTTTTTATAGGTACGTAGTGGTTTGGTCATCGCTGGGCACCACAATCCTTTCAATCCATTCAATTTCAAAGAGAAGTACCCCGCGCACCAGATGTTCTGGTTGCACACATTTGTTTTCCCGTTTTTTTATATTTTGTATATCCTCCTTATTACGGCGTAAGTCTGCCCTTGTATGATTGTATTGTGGCACAAATCTGCCTTCGTATTTTCATAAGTCTGCCTGTTGTATTCATAGTCCTGTAGATGGTTCTAGGACCTGGACACGTTCTTTAGTCCAACGTTTTTTTGGTTATTCATGTTCTACATGGTTTCTTTATAAAATTCGCAAGGTTGCCACCTTGGCAACCTTGGGCAACTTTTTTGTATAAGCATTATAAAGATAATTAGCTAATTTGCATATTTGTGAAATAAGGTCAGGGGTCATTTTCTATCTAGGAATAGTGCAATATTGATAAAAAAAACCAATTATTATAGGGTATTTTGGGGCAAGGATTCCATTTCCGGTGCTCGTTTGCAAGTGCCATAATATGGGCAACACCCCGAAATCCAAGATGGCTGCCCCTAATTTGCATATTTATGAATATTATTGATTGTCAGTGGCTACAGCCTCTAATAAGCCATAATTACAGATTATTTGTCTTCAATCATGTTCTAAATGTGTGATAAAGATACTTTAGGTTGCCACCTCGACACCCTCTAGCATAATTATATTTTTAACCTAATTTGCATATGCCCAGAAATCAAGTAAAATCGTGGATATTGTGAACCCAGAAGATAAAAAAAGACGAGAAATATCACTTTTCCAAGGTTTTGAGGGGCAACAAATCCATTCATGATACTTAATTTGACGTATCACCTTGGCAACCCACATAAATCCAAGATGGCTGCCTTTGGCATTTTAAAGGAAATAATGCTATTGGCCACTTTAATGGCATTAATTTTTATAAAAGTATATTTTTGTTACTCTAAGCAACAAACTACATTGTGATTCAAGTATTCTAGTTGCTTATTCCAATTATTAAAAGTCCGCAAATTATAATATCGATCGAATATAACCAACAGAATGAAGTCGTGTAATTTGGGGAGCAGCCATCTTGGATTTAAGATGGTTGCCATGGTGATATATGGAAATAAGTATCAACAATGGATCTGTGGCCCCCCAAAACGTTGGAAAAGTGGTATTACTTGTCATTTTTACTTTCCGGGTTCCCAATAAACCTAATTTGGGGGAATATGCAAATTAGGTTAATAACTTAAAGGGGTATTCAGGGCCTGATAAAACCATTTGTTATTTGGATAAGCAGAATAAGAGGCATAATTGGTGAAAATTTGATCAAAATCGGACAAGAAACAGGGGAGTTATACCTATTTGAACATCATGTAGTAATGAGCGATCGTTTCAAAATTGCCGCCATATGCAACATCATTGACGAGCAACCCGCTATGGCTTTAGTACATGAAAATACGCTTTTTTCTCATTTTCTTTGCTAAAAATTCAATTTTCTCTGCTTGTTTTCACGAATTCATAGAAGAATATCGATGGGCCAACCTCTTTGGAATTTGTAAGCTCATAAATTTGCTTTGTTATAAAGAAAATTTTAATTTTGTAAAAGTTCCATGTAGAAGTCAAAATGGCTGCAGCTCGCAAGTGACGTCACGATCGATAGCAATTGCGAACGATACTAAAAATCGGACCAAAGTTCATCCTGTCATAACTTTTTTATTGCTCTACCGTTTTGGATCATGATTCTTCATATTCACTTCATTTTATAGCAAACATCACATTTCTGGGGGTGGAATTCCTCTTTAATTATGCAAATAATATGCATTACTAGAGGTTGCCAGAATGGCAACTAATCTTAAAAATCTTAAACACATACTTAGAACATAACTGACAAATAATAATCAGGAATTATTGCTTATTAGAGGCTGTATAGCCACTTAAAATCAATAATATTCATAAATATGCACATTAGGGGTAGCCATCTTGGATTTCAGGGTGTTGCCCAAACGGCACATGCAAATGAGCACCGGAAATTAATTTCTTGCCCCCAAATAACCTAGAATAATCGTTTTTATCAATATTGTACTATTCCTAGATAGAAAATGACCCCTGACCTTATTTCAGAAATATGCAAATTAGCTAATTAACTTTATAATGCTTATAAACAAAGTTGCCCAAGGTTGCCAAGGTGGCAACCTTGCTGAATTTTATAAAGAAACCATGTGGAACATGAATCAATAAAAAAAACATTGGACTTAAGAACGTCTCCAGGTCTAATACACAAAATATAGGACCGTCTACAGGACTATAAAACGTGTACTTAAATTGGTTCATTACTACTTTCACATCGTTGGTGTTATGTCAGACATGTGGCTAGTTACTGTGGGTTTAATCACCCCATAGTGCTGCCTCCACTTCGGCAGAACTTGCCTTTCTTTTGATTATCTAAATCAGGTCATTTTCTGATCAAACTGTACTGGAAATCGCTGATTTTCGTTTGAACTTGGTGCCTGCGAGACGAATTATTTTAGTACCAAGTACTGGAACGTTTAAGGGTGGGTAGAGAGGTGCGAGCTACTGAATGGTTTACTTGAGTACAATCAATGATATCATGCATGATTAAGTACATTTCAATTGAACATGAATATGCACTAACCTGCCATCCATCATAATTCAATTCTGATGTTAATATTAGTCGTAAAATGGACAGCTTGGATTAGCAACTTTTAAAGGGTCAAGTGATTGGGCCATTTTCTTCAAATAAACTAACATTCACTTGGAACATATACCTTCAGATAATACCTCAGTTAGAGGAATACATTAGGCGACAGGTGCGATGAGTATTTAGACAATTTTAGGACAGTGCCTAAGCCCATCGCCGTGTCGCTGTCAGAGATGGACTAGTAAAACTCTGTGGGGGAAAGGGTTATTGCGATAATAAATGAGGTGGAATGACCACCAAGGTCCTCTGATTACATTTTGTTTTACATCTTCCTTTTGGGAAATTTGAAGAACAAGGTGTGTACATATCCTCGTGACCTGGATGATTTGTAAGGCCGTAATCGACACAAAGTGGATGTTTTAGCCAGCAATAAAAACAAATCCTCAACAAACTAAGTGTGGCACCACTCATTTGAGGTATCCATTCATTAGCCCAAATTTGCAAAAAGTTGGTTTCGCACCTGTAATCTTCACCAACAAAGAACTCCGCGATGCGTGACATTGCTGATTCGGAAAAATGTATCAAATTAAAGCTGAAAAGTTACTCTTTATATTCCTATCTCATTTAAGGTGTCAACATAATAAGAAACAATTCACCTCTGAACTTCGATAACCTTTTTTTTTATACACTCTGTATATATATATATATATATATATATTGCACACAAAGCACTCAAACACAGCCATAATAATGGGTCCAGGTCTAAATTTACAAGGATGTGTCTCAAGATACATCCGAGATACATCCTTCTGCCAAATACTTGCCGTCTTTGTACGGCAGAAGGGTGTTTCTCGAGATACACACTTCTGCCTATCAAAGACCGAGCCGGCGCGAACAAGATTTCCACGGACATAGGCGTATCTATAGAAACACCCTTTTGCCGTACAAATAGGATGAAAGTTATGCGATTGGGTGCAGAGGGCCCTTGATATCTCAAAAACTAAAACTCGAGCTCTTCTGAAAGATGGCCCAAAGAAAATGTTTACAAAAACCCCAAATATGCTAACAAATTTTTTCGATAGAAACCATTTAGAACGGCTTATGCCGAAAGGGTGGGTAGCGTCGCGTCGCGTCGCGTCGCGTTGACTGGAACGCGACCATTCGTCCAAAGCCCCCCCCCCCCCCCCGGTTTTGCCGAAAGGGTGCGTTGGGGGCGTCGCGTCGCGTCGCGTTGACTGGAACGCGACCATTCGTCCAAAGCCCCCCCCGGTTTTGCCGAAAGGGTGCGCAGCGTTGGAAGCACTGATTTCCCATCGACAAAAAATCATGCGATTAGGCATATCTCAGCCAATTCTTAACATATTTAATTGATTTTGGGTATTTGGACATTATTTTGTATGCTTTTTCGGTAAATGAAGTTCAAATTAAAAAAAAAAAATATATATTTGTATGACGTCATATCTGTTGTACTCAATTTGCTCAAGAGTAACCATCGAAGCCTTGGAATAGTTCACCTTCGGATTGAATTAATTTGTGTGTAATCGAACTTGAAATGACACAAACCTGAATGATGATGGTCAGACTAGTGGCGTACCCAGGATTTTTTCAGGGGGGGGGGGGGGAATGTCGTCTGGCAAATTTATGTAAGCAAGGTGGGGGGGGGGGGGGACTGGCCGTATACATATTTTGAAGTACATTTACAATTTTCGAGGGCTTAAATGTGTTCGCGAGACCAGCTACAAATTGTAAAGAAGGGGTTCAAACCCCCAAAACAGTCATTATTTGGTCAAAAATGGGGGGGGGGGGGGGGTTGAACCCCCCCCCCCCCCCCAAAAAAAAAAAAAAAAAAAAAAAATCCCCTCCCTTTGGTACGCCTATGGATCAGACTCAAATTAATGAACTCCGAAGGTAAACTATTCCAAGTCTTAGATGTAGAATCTTTAGTAAATGTGTATTTTGATAAAAATTAGGCCCTTCATCAGTTTTATATACTTTCAGGTACACAATCGAACACACATGACATGAGCTTCAATATACAACGCAAGGCGGTTGTACAAACCCATTTCCGGGAATGCGCGGAACGCGGTAAACTATATAAACGAAATAATAATGCTTCATAATTATATCGACTACAGTACATCCGAAGCATGCACGCCTTACGCATCGGTTCAATCAATCAACCATGCGCTATAAAATCCCATCTTCTGGAAAAGTCGGTCTCTCATAGGATAACACGTGTTTCGTCGCGGCAAAACGAAAACTCAGAGATTGAAATGGCGCAATTTACGGACGCGTCTTTGAGGATGTGCACATCATTGTATGCATATATATACTCTAAACGCGTACATTCGGAATAAGCCACCCCCCCCCCCCCGTATGTGCCATTTGGTAGCTTTATCTGAGCTGACGCGCCTTAACGCTC
This sequence comes from Echinarachnius parma, assembly GCA_037951105.1. Taxonomy (NCBI): domain Eukaryota; kingdom Metazoa; phylum Echinodermata; class Echinoidea; order Clypeasteroida; family Echinarachniidae; genus Echinarachnius; species Echinarachnius parma. Next base: position 80,207 of record JBAMJV010005166.1, read on the forward strand.
CCAACACACCCTTTCGGCAAAACCGGGGGGGGGGGGGCTTTGGACGAATGGTCGCGTTCCATTCAACGCGACGCGACGCGACGCTACCCACCCTTTCGGCATAAGCCATTTAGAACATGAATAATAATAATACAACAAAATGTACTCATGAGTGTCTCCAGTCCTAATACATGAAATACCGTAGAACACCATCGTCAAGCACCCCAAGCACCTATACGCATCTTGCTTTTAAAAGACGTTTCCATGAGATTCACCTCCATTATTATTCTCATGAATATTCCTCACCATTATTTGCGTTCTTGATTAAAGTTTCCCGTTTGGACAGAGAGTGGGCGCTCTTTAAAAGCAAGATGCATATAGTGCTTTGGGGGTGCTTGACGATGGTGTTCTACGGTATAGGATTATCTACAGGACTATAAGTGTTACATGTATAATATGATATCATGTCTTAAATCAATCTTTAAAAATGCGGTAAATCTGTCTTTATTTCAAAACAAGCCCGAATTATGTAGAAAATAGACTTTAAAAAAATCTAGCATAGCAGGATGTCTTGCATTAGGATCGTTGACGTATGATGATATATGTAATTCTTTATGTTTGGAAGAAGCCAACATTTGTGGTATAAAAACCTTAATTTACATGAAAAGCCCCAAAGTGGATGTATAGCCCCATTTTGGAATTAAGCTTTCATAATATGTTGGAAATTGAGCCACTTATGCTCTGTAGGAGTTCATTGGTAAGTTTCCATGCGCAGTCCCATGGAGAACTTACCTTGCAATGTGTGCAGATGGCGAACAAACTTGTGCAACTCCTTAGGAACACCGGCTTGAGCACTGTAACATTAAAGATAAATGACACTCTTGTAGTATATGAGAAGTTATCATAAGCCGAAAATTTATAAACCATTGTTGTGATTTTTTAGTTCAAACTTTATATTTGTATTATACAATTTAACTCGGGCAATTCATTGTTTGCATTATATAACACTGCATAGGATGAATAGTCTCGGAAAGTATAAACACGATCGGTCAAGAAATATGAAAACTTTGGCTCTCGGAAAAAACATTAATTTTTACAACTTGGCAACACACTCTGGCAAAGTTGTGGACAACTGCTCATATATGTTGTAAATGTGAACACAATTCTGTTTGTCAATTTACTCAAAATATATGTTTACCCTTTATTTAAGTTGAACATATGTTTTGTAGAACCATTTGTACACAACATATCATGATCGTGGGGAGTGGAATACAACTGACAAAAATATTGTACAAAACATATATGCCCGAACAAAAAAAAAGGAGGTTTGAAAATAAACCGGTGGTTTAATTACGTAACATAGACTATGGTCAAGACCATGGCCTGAATTTTTCTTAAATATATAAAGTGCATAAGTGAACAATAGCCCTCATAGAGCATCTTAAGAGCTCTTATAAGGGCCAATCATTTGGTTCACAGCAGCTCAAACAAAATGAATATTTAATAAAGAATTATAAAGAATAATTAGAATACAATAGCAAATATAATCTAGTTAGAGAGGAGGTATTCATGTGCACAGCCTTTGAAGGATTGGAGACCCACATTCGTAATATTACCAACAACATGGTCAGGGAGAGAATTCTATATTCGGACGGCTCAGTGGATAAAGCTTCTGTCCAACGAGTATGTCCTAGCTTCAGGGGTAGTGACTGCGTGGTCGGGCATGGATGAACTTAACCGAGTCACGCGCCATCTTTCCAATAGTCCCGATTCAGGACGTGATTTGTGAACACACACCACCTAGCTACATGCACGTACACCACGCTATAAACGAGGCTACATATCGTTACGTCCGTAATTCCCCTTTCCTCTAAAATCACGTCCCGACGCTTCCGTGGGAATTAGGCGTGGACAAAATCACTGGCTCGCAGCGCACGTCAATCATTATTCATGAGCATGCAGCATTGTGTACACGATCGCTATGATCAGCGCGCTACGTCATAATGCCTGCAGCCAATCACGTTTGGCTAGTTGCCAGCTAATTAACATTATCCTTATTTTCCAGAGGGAAAGAATACGGAGTCGACCGAACCGTCTGCGTGTTCCAATATGACATAGGGCAGCTATTGGCTGAGTGAACAATACGGCAGCTAATGGCTGAGCTGAGCTGTAGCAGCTAATAGCAGGCCGTTCGGGCAGCGAACTATCTTTCCAACGGAAGGGGGGGGGGGGGGGGACGCAGGTTGGCCATGTCTTGAGGGCAGGTTGTAGTGCATTTTGTAAAATGCTGATACTGCTGCTATGTCTCTTCTGTGTGACAGTCTGGGAATGGACAGTTGAGTGCGGGCAGTAGTCTCATCAACACCTATATATTTTTTTAGAGTGGTTGGAGATGCGTTAATCCAGCACAAACAAGCGTACTCCATGATGCTGCGGACTTGTGCTTTGTAAACATTAGATCTGCCTTCGGGGTCCAGCTTTCTAGCGACTCTCCTCAGAGCACCAAGTTTTTGACCAGCTCTGGAGGCAACAGCTGTGATATGTTTGACCATGTCAGCTTACTATCAAAGGTGACGCCCAGGATTTCAAGCTCATCCCTGGCGGCAAGTAGACATTCTCCAAAGTAGATGTTTGTTTTGGACGGAATTCGCTTCCCTGATAATGACATTGACTTGCATTTACTTGGCTCAAACGTAACTTTCCATTTGTCAGCCCATGATTTCATTCTAGCAAGATCCCTGTTGAGGCTGGCAGCTACTTCATCTGTGTCTCTTGGTGAATGTATGGGAGCATATAGCGTTGAGTCATCTGCATACAGGTAGAGATCATTTTCACAATTGTCTACAAGATCGTTGATGTAGATTGAGAAAAGCAAAGGCCCAAGTATTGATCCATGGGGAACAGAAGCATTGATGAGTGAGGCATCTGATGTCTGGCCTGATAGGACGACTCTGATTGTTATTTCCGTTAGGTAGCGTTGTAGCCATGTCAGCAGCTTACCATGGACACCCTTGGACCTAAGTTTGGCTAGGATACCATTGTACCACACCTTGTCGAACACTCCCTTGATGTCCAAAGCTACGACGCACACCTCCCCTCCTTTGTCTAGGATGTTGTTCCAGCTTTGTGAAAGAATGGTGAGAAGGTCTGCGGTGCTGTAGCCTGGTCTGATTCCGAACTGTCAGTTTGAGATCAGGTGGTTCTGGAGCATGTAGCTTTGTAGCTACACGGTGACTGCTGCTTCCATAACTTTGCTCATGATGATGAGTGTGTTAACAACTTTCCACCACTTCTTACTGCTTAGAATTTTGTCAGCAAGATCTTCTTTCAGTTTGAACAATTCAAGTCACAACTCAAATCGTATCTGTTTTCTAATGCCTTTTAATAAGTATGATATAAGTATGTATGTATACCCATTCATGTAATTTTGTGTTAATGTATATGCCTAAATTGTGTATTATAATGTTTATAAAAATTAATTTGCTTATGAATTGAATGTTAATACAACTGCTCTTATGTTGTGCTTGTAAAGCGCATTGATAGTTCTCACCAGTTCTGAAATGCGCTATATAAAAATCAGCTATTATTATTATTATTTATTATTTGTGTCATTATCTCTTTTTGCTTCTTTCTCTGCCTTGTTGCAGGGTTTCCTAGCTTCAGATAATATATCCTTCTGTGAAGCAGTGTCGTTCTTCTTGAGCCTTCGGAAAATTCTACGTTTCTTCTTTGCTGCCCTTTTGCATTTGTCATTGAACCATGCCTTGTCTCCGGACTTTTTTGTGACTGTTTTGCCAGGGATGGATAAGTCCATGGCATCACTAATAATTTGTGTTATCCTTGTACATGCTTTCTCTGGGTCGTTTTCCTGGAATATTAAAGAACAGTTATCGGTTATTGGTCATGTACCTGACGTCTTAATTTAACCATATCGCAGCTTTCCTTTGGTCGATTTTGGCCCGGATTTCAATTTTATTTTACGTTCTGAGCACGGGGACAGGTCCAAATTGAAGGTTGCACTTTGTTTTTACTTTATCGTGCAATATGACGACTTTGGAAAATCCGATTGGCCAAAGTTTGATATGAAATAATATTCACAACTCATACTCTCTCAGAATATTTGAGGATATCTATGCATTACAGAAGTTATGGCTAATTAATACGAGATGGGCATGTTTGTACATATTTTGCAAATGTTCGTCCGCACGCCTGATTTCATCTTTACTGCGCAATCCGATGAACCCAAATGATGTATGAAATCATATCTACAACTCATACACTTTCCGAATATAACAAGAATATGGGGGTGTATTCATATATTTAAAGAAGTTATGGCCGAGAAAAGAAAGGTATGTTTTTACCATATTTTGCCAATTTGCACGCGCGCGTAATTCGACGCACGCAAATACGCGCGCACCGACGCGCACGCGCGAAATTTTTTAAACGCTAAAAATTGTCTGAAACCCACAATTACTTGGGTATGGTTTTGAGTAATTTTACCGTGCTTTTTTTTTCATTTGACGGACGTGTATCCAGGTGTAGGCGCATGCGCATAGGCTTGAAAGTTTGGGATTGATCTGAATAATACTGATGCCAAATTTGAATTGAAATTGATGATGCCTGACTGAGATATGATGATTATTGCTTTTTTACAAAATGGCGTCCTGATGACGTCAGAACAAAAGGACGTCACTGAAAAAAGTTTGCAGATCTAAGTTACGTCATGATCTATCCTCATGTGAATATTCATGACAATTGATTCATCTGATCTTGAGTTATGCGACACACAAAATTGAAGGAAGAATAAATAACTAGATTTTGAATTCATCATACTTTGACGAATTAAGGTGATACGTAGCGATAGGTTATGATAAAATTATGATTTCAAAAATAACTACTCAATCATCATATAAATAATATTAGATACCCCCCCCCCCAAAAAAAAAAAAAAAAAAAACAAACAAACAAACAAGAAAAACAAGAAAAAAAAGTAGGTAAAAAAATATTGCCTCGGATTCGAATCCACGACAATTAGACAATTATATGTCGAGTCACAGGTCGTATGACGACACCAACCCTTATTCACTTGACAGTTTAAAAACAAATTATGGTATATGAGTAAAATATTGCACTCTGCATTTGCCAATACAAGATATAATGTTGATGCGCGGCAGACTAATCACAATTGTATAGAAACACACTACAGTTCCTAAATTCATATTGTTGGATAGGTAAGACCACATTACTTTTTAGAGCATATCCTCAGCTACAACATATCAAAATCTAGGAGAAAATCGATGGAGAATAAGCGAAATATGGTCGGAAGTCTGCTGTGATCGATTTCAAAATCAATTAAAATTCGCATTTTCAACTTTAACCCTCAATATGATGACGTCATAACATTTAGATGGCATAAATGAGGTATCACTTCGTATTTACAACTCATAATCTTTCCGAATAGTAAAACAAAATTGGGGGTTTATCGACTATAACCAAAGTTATGGCCGAACAAAATGTATGTTTTTACCATATTTTGCCTATTTGCATTCGCGCGTAATTTTGACTTTGACGCGCGCGTAATATACTCCGTTATTATAAGTCAACAATGTCTCAAATTGATAGGGTGCGTTAAGGGAGTTATCAGAATTTCAAAACATGTACATAAACGGCATCAAAGCTCGATGACGAACTCTATGAAGAATCTTAGTCATTGTGCCCCATTTCGAGCTCGATGACGATGATGGATGGCGATTTCTACCAAGAATCATGGTAATCATGCCCGCTTGATGAATCTTGGTGATTGTCCCTGACATCACGCTTGATGACGACTTCTATGAAGAATCTTAGTCATCGTGCCCGCTTGACGAATCTTGGTCATCGTTCCCCGACATCAAGCTCGATGACCGATAAGAGTAAGCAAATACCGTTGGTGAAGGCAATGGCACAAACTATCACTTCCGAGGCAATCTGGATGTAGCTATCTTTCCGAAGCGAAGCTGAGGAAAGATAGCGTATACATTCAGATCGCCGAGGAAGTGATGGTTTGCCATCGCCTGAAACCAAAAGGTGACTATTTGCTTTATATTCTACATTGGAAACATTTCACTGGTAGCTAGGTCTACGAGAAAGACAACTTAAACTGCTTTTAATGTCTAGGCCTAGTTCTAACACTAACACTACAGTTACCGGTTCTAGACTTTGATCTACTTACCAACAATGGCTATTCCAATTGTTTAACTCCATGAAAATTCCATAGCCTAAGGCTATAGGCTAGCACTTGGGTCTATATAAAATGAAAGTGAACTCCAACTCCAAGTCAGACTCCAAGAAAATTGTAATCAATGATGATGAAACACTAAAACAGTTCAAAAGTCAACGTTCTAAAGTATAAACGTCAGAGTCATGACAAGCGGTGTACGATACATATACAGTGCAAAGTACGCATTACATTTGTAACACACACATCCGCGGTTGCATTGAATTGACCGTGCAGTGTGTGGCTATTCAAATCCCGTATTAAATGCAGCAGACCTACCGTACCCGGTACCTACAATACAACGGCAGTGTTGGAGTCATACTTCTATGGTCTGCTGAATAGTGCGGAATTTGAATACACACTCTCCACTGCAATTCAATGCAACCGCGCGGTGTAGATAGTACCTTACCAATTATCTAGTGAGTGCAACGCACTTTCACCCAAGATATCTACAGTGTAACGAAGTTTTCTTCTCCCATCAATGATGGGCGAAACTATGTTTCATCACGTGATTACCTTTTGACCAATCGAAGAGCAAGATTATAAGTATGTGGAATATAAATAGCGATAGCGATTGCAAGCTCAAAGATAGATAGATGGTGGACCATTCAGAACCACAATCAGCTCTGCTCTGAACCTGGTATGCCAAATTTATGCTCCAAACTGTTTGGGAACTTACTCCTGCGTTGGTGGTGTGCATGCAGTGGCTGGTCAGATGAACCTTGCAATCCATATCATGGCTGCAGTCAAAGGTGTCACTTGGACCAACAAATGCTGACCCTACTATTACTTTCCTAACCCTAAACCACTACCACGAGATTCATCTTTATTCAGACTTGCAAAAGGACAATGCAGTAGAAGGCTGAAAGCCTACTTTGTACACGAGGGTGAGCATAGATGTTGACCCTTAAGCACCAGTCTGGACCTGATCAAAATCATTTCCAGATATTGTGCATGATACATTGCATGTTTTTAACTCAAATATTTTTTTTAATCAAATTTGAGGTAAAGCTGTGTATCAATATCTCATTTATTTGTGTCATTTCTTCGAAGGGTTTTTCGGAATGAGTAAAGCAATATTGTAAGATTATCAAAATTCATAATGTATTATGAGTCATGAAAAAGTAGTTTTTTGTTTGTACTTGAAATCGTGAAAATAGATGGTCTTTGTAAAGTATGTACCTGAAATGCCGAAATTAGGGTCTCTTTTAAAGGCCACTTTGTACTCGTTTTTGCGATAAAAAGGGGTCTAATTTCCTGAAAATGTACTTAGAACCCTGCGAAATAGGGGGTAATTTTCAACCTCTAGAACGAGCATGTGTCCTACCTCTGAATACGAGGTGACGCCGCCGGGCTTATGATACTGTCTACCACCGCAGGCTCCTACACAAACATGACAAAGTACTGAATGTGAACAAAATTCTCCTAACCAACATGGTGAGACTCTGATGTAAACAAATGCTTCTTCGTCGAGCTGTCTGGAAAGAATAGTCATTGGCACAGGCAAAATAATGGCCACCCCAAGGAAGCATTCTGGCCCCAACTCTGTTCAACATGTACGTTTACGACCAATCTACCCTGAGACCAGGAGATTCATCTATTCAGACGACCTGTGTGTCACCACCCAAATTGATGACTTCCCCAAGGCAGAAGCCACTTTGTGTAGGGATCTTACCAACCTATCCTTGGAATGGAACTAGACTGGGACACTGAGATAGCACTGTCTACCTATGGGTGACCTTAGATATATGTTTGAAGTACAAGGCCCATATCACCAAGCTCAATGGGAAGGTCAGCTCTAGGAATGCATTTGCCTTGCAAACTGAGCACACCCAAGTGGGGTGCAAACTCGACAACAATAAGAGCTACCGCTCTAGCTCTCTATTACTCTGTACATGAACATGAGAACACAAGCTGCCGTTATATCACAAGATGTATGTGGCGATCAAGGACTGATAACATATATCTGTTCTCTGGCATCGCATCACCTGAAATAAAGAGAGCTGCTGCTAGCCAGAAGGAGCGACTGAGAAAAAAAGCGAAGACGCAAGACACCCACTTACTGCATCCTCTGCGCTTTAAGTCACGGAAAAGCTTCCTTTTATGTGTTGACCCCTGGACTGCAGCGTGTCTTCAAGAAGGCTTTAACTCTGGAAGAGACGCTGGAGGATATGCCATGAGTGTCCATGGGAGGACATGGGTGTCTGTCAGTTATTCCGAAGCCGAGGCTGCTTACATTCAAAAGTGTTGAGGCCGATACCAGGATCCTTAAACATTTTCCAGGCCGAGACTATTGGTTAAGATGGTCGAGACCGCTATGCGTTCAAGGGACATGTTGAAATATGGTATGTATCCGTACGAAAAAGAAACTGCATTTAAAGGGGTAGTTTAGTTTTGGTAGAGAGGGCGCTGCAGATCACAATTTTTTTGTGAGGTAATGAAAAACTGAGTGTCGAATTTGAGAGAACATGTAATTTTAATGGCAGAATAAACTTTATTTGGTCAAAATCGACCCAGAAACGGCTGAAATATCAATAAATATATCTGATCTTATAATTATTTGGGGCCCAAATAATTAGATGATATTTAGAAAAATTTTTTAAAATGCTTGCACTTTTTCAAAAATTTTCAAAAGCGTTTTTAAATAGTTGTTGATGATCTCGCTATTTAATCATTATATCAATAAAACATCACATGCATAATTTTGTATGAAAAATGGTTGAAACCAATGCCTTTTTAAAAAGCGCCCTCTTGTGTTTCAATGGCTCTTTTTGAATGATAACAGGCTTTTTACTTAGTCGTTTGTAATTTTGTATACCTTTCGAGCATGGTGGAGTTATAACTATTAGTTTATAATGTTACTGTGCAGGTTTTGGCTACTTAAGTTCAGCCTTACCAAAACTAAACTACCCCTTTAAAAAGAAAAGGTTTAACATATATGTGTCATAATTACAAACTTCGCTGTTATTTAAGCTTAAAAGCGTTTATGCTCTATCACCGTCTCCCACACAGTGCATACAACAGCGAATCGATAACAACAATGTTGCCATAGTGGGTTTTCAGGCCGTGCTCCTTCCAGATCATTAAGGGTTCTGGGAAAGCCCATTTATATATTGAACAGCTACAATTTTACCTTTACCATTCCCATGTGTCAGTGACTAATGTAATGGTTCCAGTTAATTGCTCTTAAAGATGAATAACAGTTTGGGGAAAGTTACAGAAAACATTCACATTGGCCACAATAGTTGATCAATATCGTTGATTTAAAAAGAACTTGTGTGGTAAAATCCGAACCTAAGCATCGCTACATGCAGAAATATCGGAAAAATCCAATGGCCGCATACCGGAAACCATGTGCGTTCCACGTGGACTTTTGCACGTAGCGTATGCGAGATTCCGCTTTGGCGATCAATCTACTGTAAATCAGTTTTATAATTTTGCAAATATATCCATTAGTAGGCGGTTTCCTGGCCAAATGTTTATAATCCCATATTAGTTAAATTAAATTCTTTCACATGGTTGGTAATAAGAGTGTACATTTCATTTTTTGCGTGTGGGGCGTTTCCCATTACTGGCATTTGAATAAACACTGATGTAAAATCATGCTTGATGAATATGAATTTTAATTATGGTATCTGCATCATCTGTATTAAAGATAAAAGAAAACAAGAGTTACGGAAGGTACAAAGCAATTATGAACACATAGACTTTCTCCTTTGCCTATAAGTTTCTTAAACTGTCCGTTTCCCTGGTAACCCAAACCTCATAAACATAAAGTTCCGATATTATCAAATGTGAACTGTTATTGTTAATATACCGTATCTGACCACATCTGTGTATTAACCACATCCCCAACTTTCGGTTGTCATTGTAGGGAAACACATGTTCTACTATGACAAAACTGTGCTAGGAATCTTGCAACATAGTCAAACTAAACACACATCACATGCTTTCCCCATAACCTTTGTAAACTTTTAGTACACAATAACAACACGTGTTACATAATTGTTTCTGATTAGAGCATAAATCATAACAGAAAGCATATTAAGCCTTAATTTACTCCACAATAATTTAACATCATAGCTAAATATGTTATTTTAATGGAATATGTTTCTCAATCTCTGTGTATTAACACTGCTCCCCCCTTTTTGCAAATGTTTATGTATGTAAAAGAACGTGTGATAAATACCCGAGCAAATAAGACATTGACATAGTACTATGTACTCATTGACATAAGTACTATGTCACTGTGATTGTGATGTGAGCTTACTTCTTACTTTTGACTTGAATTTGAACTTGTCAGTCTTGACTTTAGTCCATTGGACGTGTACTTTTATTTACATACATATTAGTATTACGACATTCATAATGATGGCTGGCGCTGGCAGAGGCAGAGTCATCTCTTTACTGATTATGATTGCGACGATATGCACCATTGCCATAGCAATCGCTAATGTTTCGGTTACTCCAGTCGGGCACTTTGTTCCTGAAACACACTCTGCTTTATCACCATCCATGTTGCGAGTTTCCATACGCAAGGGTCATCGCCACACACGGTTTTCGAGCTGCCCAGTCCGTTATTATGACAACAGCTGTGCAACGTTTCATATACAGATCCTGAGATCGGGGGACATTGAAACGAATCCAGGGCCTGCTGAGCATGTCCAGGGTGCAACTCATCAACCTAAATTAAATCAAGTACACGGTATAAATTTCAACGCTAGGAGTTTGAGGAGCAAACTGGCCGAAATTGAATCGTTTGTACTACTTTCTCTGCCCGACATCATCGGAATCACAGAGACGTGGTTGACTACAGCAGATGTAATCCATTCAAGCTTTCCTGACTATGAGGTCTTCAGACGTGACCGTCCAACCGGTCGTGGTGGGGGTGTCCTCACTGCCATTAAACCTGAGCTGTCTCCGAAGCGCAAACCCGAGCTGGAGAGCGACACCGTCGAGATGGTATGCGTGGAGATCCGGGCGCGTTCTGGTGTAAAGTGGCTTCACTGCACAGTTTATCGTCCGCCGAGCGCCCCAGTCGAATTTTGGAATGAACTCCAGCGCGTTGTTGACGACCTGCAAGTTGCTTCTGCTGATTACCATGTGGTTATTCTGACGGGGGACTTTAATGTTAACTGGGCGGAGACGGACCTTCCAAGTGTCCAGCATTTGCAACGTGCTATTTCGTCTATGGATTTAGTGCAGATGGTGCATAATATAACTCGCCGATCACTTACAGACTCACGATTAGGAACGATAATTGAGCCTTTTTTCACTAATCGGCCTCACTTAATTAATGCAGAGGTAGCAGCCAATCCAGTCATTAGCGATCATGATGCTATTTTATTTAGTATAGATATTCGGAAAACTCCTCTTCAGAAACAAATTTTACGTGAATATTTACAATATAAGAAGGTTGACGTAGTTCATTTTAATAATATTATTCGATACGCACCTTGGGACTTGTTTTTGGATGATGATAATATAGACAATGCGTGGGAGGGCTTTTTAGATTTATTTGTTGCCGCCGTACATGACTGTGTTCCTCGCAAAAAGTCTAGGAGAAGGGGCAGTCCTTGGATAACGTTAGACATTAAGAAATTAATTAATAGGAAACAAAAGGCATTTCGTATTGCTAAACGACTGAACACTCAAGACCGTTGGCGACACTATAAAGAACTTAGAAATGAAGTTAAGTATGCAATTAATAAGGCATACTATTCATATGTGAACAGACTGTTTGTGGACGGTAGTGACAATCGCAAAAGATTTTTTGCATTTGTGAGAAATAGACGTAAGAACGCTAATCCTGTAGTAATTAAGAATTATGGTATTATTGAACATCAGCCTGATAAAATTGCTGAAGTGTTTTGTGAATATTTTAGTACTTTGTCTACTAATAATAGTGATGATTCTGACAATTTACAGCCTGTAGAAAGCGAAATATGTGGCAAGTTGAATTTGGCACATGTTGATATTTGTGATGCTGATGTTTCTAAAGTTATAGCCAGTTTATGCAGTGACAAGTCACCTGGCCCTGATAATGTAACACCCAAGTTGTTGAAAATGTGTTCTCCCACTATTAGTCCAATTTGATGTAGACTTTTTGTAAATTTTTTATCACAGGGTAAATTGCCGAGAGCTTGGAAACTTGCTAATATTACGCCTGTTCATAAATCAGGAGACACATCGACTGTCTCTAATTATAGACCGATTGCATTAACATCTGTTGTGTGTAAAGTAATGGAAACTTTGGTGACTAATGCTATTCGACATCATATTACAGATTTTAAGTTGTTGAATGCCAATCAACATGGTTTCGTAAAAGGACGGTCTTGTGTAACGCAACTAATGAATGTTAATTATAAGTGGTTACGGATTTTAGATGTACCCACTCCTCCAAAAATTAATGTTGTATTTCTGGACTTCGCCAAAGCATTTGATTTGATGCCCCATGATGTTTTGTTGCGCAAATTAAATTCGAGGTTTTTTTATTTCAGGTAAACTTTGGTATTGGATTCAATCTTTTCTCACAGGTAGACAACAACGTGTTTTGTGTAAAGGTACTACATCGTCATGGTTTCGTGTACTTTCAGGAATACCACAGGGTAGTGTTTTAGGGCCATGTTTATTTAATTTATTTATTGATGATCTTTTGTATCATACTCAGTCGCCTTCTGTTTTGTTTGCTGACGATACATTGTTATATAGGCCAATATGTACTCCCCAAGATCAAGAAATTATCCAAGCTGATTTGGATAGTATACACAATTAGTGTTTAATAAATAAAATGCGTATAAATATAAGTAAGTCTAAAGTAATGAGAATTACATGGTCAAAGAATCGAGGCATTCCAAATTATAGTCTTGATTCTAAGCAGCTTGATGTTGTTAGTGAGTATAAGTATCTTGGGGTGATGTTGAATAATAGATTAACTTGGCACACACACGTTGATTATATTCTGAAGAAGGCAAACCGTATGTTAGGTTTCATAATGTCAGTGTGTAAATCACTTTCCCCAGTTTCATTTTTTTCTGTTTACAAATCTCTTGTTATTCCAATATTGGAATATGGTCAGCCTGTGTGGTATTTGCATACAATATTTCTCTCCGATAAAATTGAGGAGATTCAACGCCCCGCCTCTCGTACTGCACTTCGGCAACGTAGACAAGAAATGTCATACCGAGGATAGAATGAATATTCTTAAATGGTATCCATTAGAAATGAGAAGAAGATGTTGTTTATATACTTATGTTGTTAAAGCATTGTTCGGGTTGATTAATTGTGATGTGGTTCACGATGCTATTAAGGTAAATGGTAGATACGTGGACATGGTCAAGTTCATTTACCTCCGGGCACGAACCCAGCGGTTGCATTGCTCAGCCATTCATACTTTCCCGCGCCTATGGGATGAGCTTCCGTTGGATTTGCGATGGGGGGTGGCCATGGACCCCTTGTACACGTGGCTTGCTAGTTTGCGACACCACCTCCAAGATGGTTGATAATTGTGTTTATGCATACATTTTATCATTGTAATTAGTGTTAGAAGTTCTTGATTTTGTAGTGTTTATTACGATGTTAAAACGTTTGTATACAATTTTTATCCTGTTGGTTTGTTACCATTTTCACTTTGTAAGTAGCCACTGGAATTGGGACGGAAGGCTTTTGGCCACAGTTATTTAGTTAACTTTTTCCAAGCCCTGGCATTCCAATGGTTACAAGTTTTTATTTTGTACACTTTTCATGTGTATTTGATTGCCGAATAAATAATAATAATAATCCTTGTTAATAAAACGTATTATATGCTCTTCCCTTTCCCATGGTCCAAGCAAGTAATACAGTTAATGCTTTGTTTAATCTGACTAGATTTGTTAGCTAGTTTGTGTTTGTTACGCTTTCATTATTTTTATATTCGTTGATATATTCAGACAAAAACAACTCAATCAGTGCTAGATTAACAGGCTGAACAATTAATGGTACGTAAATACATTATGTAGCGCCATGTATTTCCTTATTCACTTTCAAGGTCACATTCAGACAGTTTTTGCCTAAATTAAACCCTACAAAATATAAAATACTTGCATACTAATGAAACAAAATCGATTTTCAACACAAAACAATCAGTTTAAGACAAAAACTCATAATTGGGGATGGATCAAATAATGAATTATCAACGAGACTTATTCATTCTTTGTCTCATCCCTGAAAAAAAATGTGATGCCCCCCAAAAAAGAATAATACAAATATTGAAAAACAAGTTTCTGACCAGAATTTTGCCCAAAAATGTTGCATTTACTTGATATTGTAATAAGTACGCAATCGGAAATCTCAATCAGGACTAGATCCATAATATGGTGACTATGAAATAAATAATTTTAAATTGCTTGTATGTATCGCAAAATTTTCCCTATTCCACTTTTCAGGTAACATTCAGACTGAGTTAGGCCTATTTTAGACCCTAAATTATAAGATTCACCGTAACCAATTTTAATTTCATTCTAGGAAAAGTAAATTTGCATAATAATGCGAACAAAATATAAAGTTTTCTATACAAATCAGACAGATAGAGAAACTAAAAAAACACTATTATCGGAATTTATAGGATCTTGTAAGTTTTTCATGGAATTTCAGAGTATATCGCCCTTATGATGACCTTTAGAAATTCTACTTGCAAGCTAAAGAACCCTACAAGTTTTACCTGCAAAATACCTGCAAAATATGAGAGTGATTGGTTCCCAAATAAAGAAATTAAAGAGGGAGAAATATGTACCCATTTGTGCCCTAGACAAGATGGCCATCATATTTCTTTAAATGGCATAAGACGCATGGTGATTACGTAATAAAAATTACCTTTGTTTACATTATTTTCAAAGGATAACAGCATTTCTGATTTAAATACACTTTCAGAAATAGACATCATAAGTTTATGATAATTAGTTGTCTTATATACAAACGCTATCCTTGTAGATTTTGATCAAATATTGTTTATACAGTCAAACCTGCTAATGCGACCACCTGTCTATAGCGACCACCTGCTCATTACGACCGCTCTCCGGTCCCCCCGTGAAAAATCATGTGTTAAGCGACCTGCGTAATGCGACCACCTGCCTAACGCGACCAGCGACCACCACATTTGGGTCCCGACGCACATATAAATCTGTGTATAGCGACCACAAAGTTAGCGCATTTATAAGCGACCAAGGCATCAAATTGATCGCCTCTATTCGCTCAAGGCTCCGATTCTGAGTTTGTCAATGCATAAAACAAACTTTTTAAATGACAATGAACTTCATACAGACGCATAATTACCGACACTAAGTGCTTCTGACTCATAGTCAAAGTGTATTAATGTCCTCCAGTACCTGATGCTGATACAGAAATGTGTAGAACAAAGGCACTTCACTCAACATCACAGCATAACTTTGACATCTAACAAATATTTTAATTGCAGAAGCGGGGTGTTTCTCACTCTTTTCAATAATAATCCGTGCACTTGTTACGACCAAACAATGCATTTTGAGTTCAGAATTCTATAGAAAACTTCACATTCGCATACGCGTAGCTGATTCTCTCATATATGAGTAAATACATGACACATTTTGCAATTTAATTTCACTTACAAAGATAACACAAACCTTTAATATAATTTCAAAATATAATGCTAATATAATTTCAATTTGTGTTGCGGTTATGCTAAATGAAACGATGAACACGTTCGTGTATACAGATGCCAATTATTTACACATGTGCACATAGGCACAGTATGCTATCATAAATTCAAAATGGCCGCCAACTTGTCTAATGCGACCACCTGTCTCCAGCGACCACTTTTCGCCGGTCCATTGAGTGGTCGCTATAGACAGGTACTTTGTGATAAATAAACATGGTGGCTAAACGAGCTATGGGAGAGTCCAAAGTTATTTTACGAACACAACACAGCTTTCAACCCAATTAACATGAATACTTTCACATCACTTACATCACCTTATCACGCTGATCACACGAGTTACCAGAGGACTGGCCCCGTTCTGTAACTTTCGCTACATTTAGTAGACGTGTGGCCTAGGGCTAATGAATCGGAGATAGGCGCCGCCTTATGTGCCAACATTGGCACGGGAAGGAGTTTAACTTAACTAACATCACCTTTTATACATTAGATATGCACCAGTTTCCTGGGGGACGATATTTTACTCACTCAATAACGACCACTGTGCAATAGATGGCATTTGTTATTACGTCGGCGTTGGGGGGTGGTACCCGATCATACTGTACCTCCACTGTGTAGTCACGTCTGCCTTCTGTTGATATAATATAACATAATAAAATAACATGATCATGACACCGTAATGACACAAAAATGTTCGTTCCACAGGATAATTACACGTTTTACTGGCAGGCATGATTCTCATAATAACGTTATGTATTTTAAGAATAGCAATATTTGCAGACGTCTTGCACGTTAGCTAAATTAACATGAAACATGTTGTCTTCGGACACTTAAAAACACATACAAAACAAGGCTTTTGAAAGAAAACGAGCATATATCTCTACAAATTTCTGAAAAACGTGCGGGAAAAAATGGTTAGGCCATAACTTTTATGAAAGATACTGTTTTTTACGATGTTAAAATGAAGACACGTGCAGTTAAAGGGGTAGTACAGTTTTGGTAAGGCTGAACTTTAGTAACCAAACCTGGACAGTAACATTATAAACTAATAGTTATAACTCCACCATGCTCGAAAGGTATACAAAATTATAAACAACTAAGTAAAAAGCCCGTTATCATTCAAAAAGAGCCATTAAAACACAAGAGGGCGCTTTCTAAAAAGGCATTGGTTTCAACCATTTTTCATACAAAATTATGCATGTGATGTTTTATTGAAACAATGATTAAATAGAGAGATCATCAACAACTATTTAAAAAACGCTTTTGACAATTTTTGAAAAAGTGCAAGAATTGTTTGGTTTTTTTGAAAAAAAACATCTTATTATTTGGGCCCCAAATAATTATTAGATGAGATATATGTATTGATATTTCAGCCGTTTCTGGGTCGATTTTGACCAAATAAAGTTTATTCTGCCATTAAAATTGCATGTTCTCTCATAATTCGACACTCAGTTTTTCATTACCTCACAACAAAATTGTGATGAGCAGCGCCCTCTCTACCAAAACTAAACTACCCCTTTAAAGTATTGAGATAAATATCCATACGCCACTTGGAACGAATGCTCCCCAGGGAAATGATATATGTTCAAGGGGATTAGCCGCCTGTGATAACACATTAATATATATTTACATCACATGTGAATTATTACATTGCATCTCACGGTCGTGAGAATTCTCGTCAACAGAGGACAAATTAGTATATATACCTCATATGGTGAGGCCAGCATAAACAGAGCGAGAGGGAGAGAGAGTGAGAGAGAGAGAGAAGGGGAGAGGGGAGGGGGGGGGGGGGGGAGCCAGGAAGGAAATACGAAATACACAGAAAGGGTAGGAGCGGTGAGAAGTCTCGTATTACATGTACACTGTTGCTCATAAAGTTGGAATATTTTTGTTTTTAATCGAATTTCATTCTTTTACCTGTTTTTTTCGCCTAATGAATAATTTTAGACTAAAAATTATGATTATAAAATGTTTCCAAACTACCAATTTACAATAAAAAGTTGCATGAATTTGCATTAATTAGTTTAGCCTTTTGTTTTGAGCTTTGAAAGGCATGACCTTTTATGATTGGCCTCACTCTCTCCAACGCGTATGTCCAACAAGTCATCATTTGTGTAATTTCTAAGAGTTAGCTGTAAAATTTTCAACCAAAATTGGCACAGAGGCTCTTTATGCCATACTTCGTCCAACGCCAATGGCTACACGCCAAACAATTTAACAGCCAACTCTGAGAAATGACCCATAACGATGACTTGTTGGACATACGCTTTGGAGAGGGAAAGGGGCCAATCATCGAAGGTCCTGCTTATCAAAGCTCAAAACAAAAGGCTGAATTGATTAATGCAAATTCATGCAACCATTTATTGTGCATTCATTTGGTAGTTTGGAAAAATTATATAATCATTATTTTTAGTCTAAAATTATTCATTAGGCGCAAAAAACAGGAAAAAAATGAAGTTGGAGCTAAAAAAAAATATTCCAACTTTATGAGCAACAGTGTATATCGATAAGTGTCGTGTTCATTTCTCGCATAGCAACACAATTATTCAGAAATATTGAAAATTACTCTAGTAAATTAGAAAACTATGTTCTTACCAAGTTGAGCAATGATTTCTCTGTGCATTGCTTCATTGCCCCATTGATCAAAGCCTATGCCCCGAGTATCAACAAAATGAAGGCATGTGTCTTTGATGGGATATGGGCAGTTGTGCAGTGTGTGACTCCCTTGATATGCTGATGGAGCCACTTGTAAGATTGTGTTAATTTGTCCTGTTGCAGCTAATATTATACTCTTTATTAGGGACGATTTTCCAACTCCTTGATTGCCATATAGGCCGACGTACAGATGACCGTTATCACTGCATTCTAAAGGAAGTATAATGAACGGTATATACCTCTGCATGATTTGTATTCCTTCTATTTTCAATCTGTTCATTTCCTTCTCAAATTCACCGTTCATTCGTTCGCGCTCTTTCTCCCATACTTCATGGGCTTCAGCAACCTTTGACTCACTGTTTCCCATATTTGCCAGACATACGTCCTCTTTCAATAATTACGAACTGAAAGTGATTTCCAACCGAATGAATAACGAAGTAATGACCCGGGTTGGCAGAGTCACAGGGGATACCAATGTGCCATAACGACTAAATTAACTCGAGTTCCTTCTATGGATCAAATTGATAATCCCGGCGTCACGCCCCTATTTGTCATTGGAGAGAATTAGTAGGGGGTTTCGATTGCCATGTCAACATATTTATACGACAGAAACGTGACGTAATTTGTATGCTCTGCGCATGTGTCATTTATGTTGCTCACTGCCAGAATCACACCAAGAAGCTTCGTTGACGTGACAATAAAAACTTTACTCATTCGCACACAACGCCGGTACCGCTACACTATAAACGAAATTTAGTCCTCATGATTCATCCCTGTATAAATGTTTCTGGAAACTCGTGTTTTGTTCTAAAGAAATGGATGCAAATAAGACAATTGTAAATGTTCCACAGGATTTGGTGCTCTTTAGTCGTTTTTCAGCGCAGGTTGCCGAACCTAAACGTTTGTTTCTGTGTGAATTACTCGGCAAAGATATCAGTTATAAAGAATTGTCTTCTGAAGAACTAAACTCCACGAACTGTAGCTACGAACATATCAAAGTCGTGATCCTTCTCCATTCTGTACACTGGGGAAGATTGTCAATATCGGACGTACCAGGTGCCCAGTATGACAATCTTCTCCGCAACTTGACGGGTAAGTACAAAGCTATTGATATACAACAAAGATGTTATTATTAACCGCGTATTAATTTTGTTCTGATAACAAATAGCGAGATTGCCATTAACCATGTGTATTGGAAGCGTTGATTTCAATGCAATATAAAATTCCTTACACATATCACATGCGAATTAAATCATATATGCAAAACACAAGTTTGTATTCATTGTGTTTTCTTTTCTCCTATTCTACATCGTAACATTTGTACAAATTTGATTTGTACAGACGTGTACAATTGTGTACTAAATGAACCACACAATAATACACAGCTGTACACAAGTTATTTTTATTACAGATAATCAGATGAACCTAGATGATGTAAAAAATCATATCTACAACTCATACTTTTTGTGAATGTGAACGAATATTCGATGGTAGTCATGCATATAAAGAAAACATATTGCCGATCAAATATGTGCATGTTTTTTGTTTTTTTTTCTTCAAATTTCCGACCCTCGTAGCTTCTTGAAAGCGACTTGAAATTCGATGAACCAAACTGATGTATGGTATTATAACTACATATCATTCTCTTTCTGGATATGGACGAATATGTTGTGGGTATCCATGCATTTAAAGAAGTTTCGGCCGATTACAGAATTATATAGTCGGGTTCCTAATGTAATTTCGTTAATTTTTTGGGGAAATTATGAATATGTTGCATTTTTGGAAGCGTCAAAGTTCGCCAAATCTAAAAGTCCAGGTTGCCATTTTTTTCGAAGCTATTATGGCGGCCATCTTGGATTTTCAAAATGGCCACCATTTTCAACCTGTTTTTGTGAATAACTCCGTCCTAAATTCTTCTATAACACTAAAATGGAAGTTTAACCTAATTTTCTAGCAGCTAGGTTGCCATAAAGATCCCCTTCTGCAATGTAAAAAAGTAGCATAGCTATAGGGAAAAGGGGATTGGGTGAAGAAATGGGAGATGGGGGGGGGGGGGAGGGTTATGTAGTTTTCTAAGAATAATGTACATAATTTATGAACAAATTAGCACCCTCTTAGAAAACAGTGACTATTAATTTAAGTTTTTCCCTCACCCCAGAACAGTGGCATACCAAGGGAGATGGAGAAAGGGGTTGGGGGAGGGGGGTGGTCCTTTGGGAACAAAAGTAATTTACATGCATTTAAACCAAATTAAAAGGCTTCTTGGTCAATAGCAGGACTTGTCTAACACCATCAGATCTTCTACCTATAGATCAGTTGAACTAGGGCTGCAACGTGGTCGAGCTCTCGCCCTCGATCTACGACATTTCTCGTCTTATTGGAGAGGACATCCACCATGAGAGACATTAAAGGGGACCACCAGGCAAAGTACAACACATCATTATGTGTTTTGGTACCGTTGTGTGATATTGAGATGCCCAACATCTTGCAATTAATTACCACCACTTACGGAACCATTATTAGGTGGGCTGTATGACTCATACAGACCATCTTATAATTTCGTCAGAATCGTCTTTATTTATTATTATTTATTATTTATTATTTATTATTTCTTTTTCTTATTTCTCGTCACTTTTCTTTTTTGTGTGCAAGATAACATACATTATGTATCATAACTTGAAAATGGCTTAATAAAATGTCTTGAAAATTGGCACACATATGTATAGGCATGTGGACTAAGCGCAGCAAGGTTTTCAACCTTGACCTTGACTGATGACGTCATCTAGGCGCCATTTTGTATTATTTTAGTCAAATACATAATGTATCATAACTCTATAACGCAATATCATAACTATATCATATTTTACATGATGAAAGTTAATGTCATAACAGTAAGCATAGCGAGGTTTTCAACCTTGACCATGACTGATGACGTCATATAGGCGCCGTTTTGTATTTACTTTTGTCAAATACATTATGTATCATAACTTGAAAATGGCTCAATGAAATGTCTTCAAAATTGGCAATATGTTTAGGCATGCGGATTAATCATAGCAAGGTTTTCAACCTTGACCATGACTGATGACGTCATCTAGGCGCCATTTTGTATTTATTTTCGTCAAATACATTATGTATCATTACTCTATAACGCAATATCATAACTATATCATATTTTACATGATGAAAGCTAATGTAATAACAGTGAGCATGGCGAGGTTTTCAACCTTGACCATGACTGATGACGTAATGTAGGCGCCATTTTCTTCTTTTTCCTTTTTTTGTATTAACAATGTTTGATTGTGTAAGCATTTTTTGTTTTTTATTTGTTTGTATTGGTGTATTCTAAAGGTTTATTTTGTATACCTGTTGACTAAAGTTTTGTACGTAGCTTATTTATTATGCCGACTGTACTTGTTTTGTATTTGTATACAGGGCGCAGCTGTAAAGCAGTTTTTCAACTGAGGTTGCCTACCCTGTATTTTTATTTAAAGAAGACATGAAAAAATTATAATAGAGAGTATATTCTGTGGTGTCAAAGGAACCAACATCCAAATAATGTATAGTTTTATATATGTTTGCAATAAGTTTTTGTAATCCATTTCACCAACAACCATCTAAATATGCGTAACCGATGATATTCAAATTCAAACTTTGCAAGTATAAATTCTACAAAGTATCATTACTGTTTTGAACAAAAAATGGGTCCCTTATGCAGGCCCATGTACACATGATTTAGCATGACAATGACTCTAAAAATGATGATACACATTTTCTCGAAACCTATTTTTCTGACCTTGTTTATGGTACCCTAACCGTAATGATTCTGTATAATACACGAGTGATGCATGATGGAATAACTTAGTGAGTGATACATAATGCACATGTAATACTGCATATAATGCATGCTAAATTACTGAATAACTTTACGGAAAGAAAATTTGTCTCTGTTATTATAAAACATAAAGTGCCCCATTACAAGTTGAACTATGTCGATCATATTTGGGGAAACACTGTACACCTCATTAACTATATATGCTCTGTAGAAGAAATCTGCACGATATTGTCTTTCTTTCAACATCACCTTGCTGTTGTTCAAGCACACCCCCATACGCGTACCGAGGGGGGGGGGGGGGGGGGGGTGGGGGGGGGGGGGTCTTTGGGGTAATCAAACAATTCCCTTGAGCGAAAAGTTGTAGGTGTTCAAACACTTCTCTTTAGTTAAGCCTTTTTGTCGCGGGTTTTATGTTTTTGTTTTATTTTATGTCAAAAATAGGACATTAATTCTACTTGCAGTTTGACATAAAAATCAATACACAATTGTGTATTCTTACTATCCATACAAAATCAATAACACAAAATACTAATGACACGTACTTATAATTAATTGTACTTTTAATGTTTCCGCTTTATAGTAGTTGAAGTAAAATAGTCAGTAAAATTATTTTTCAGGAAGTGTTTAACTTTATTAAACTAAAATTTGTGAAAGTGACTACATAGATGAAATGTTTTTTTGCCATCTGTGCCAAAGGAAACTATTTTAGTGATTTTAGATATGAAAATATTGTGTGTACTGAAACCACTTATATTTATTATTCAATTATGAAATATTACTCCAATTTCAAGTTTAGAGTTAAGACACATTATGGTAGTCAAGTTACAGCATAATACATAACTTTATGACAAGCTTCCTGGTTCAGTTCAGGATGTGATGCACAAAATAAGTAGTCCATTATTTTACATGTTTTGGTTTTGTTTGTATATCATATCCATGATAAAGTTTTGTACTTTCGATCGAGTACAAAGGCTGCAATAAATACACACACGCAAACAAACGGTCGTTACCTTCTTAGCATATCATGACCATAAACCAAAGCTAACTCTAGGATAGAAATTCAGTGTTCTGAGTCATGATTGGCTAGTCTAGCTGCTTGTGCCCTGACGCGACGGCGTCGCGGGGTGGTGCATTCCCGTAACGTTGGTGGGCGTTTCCGTGTCTTGATTGGTTGGTGAACGCGTTGTATCCAATCTAGATCATGTTCAAATTCCCTGTAACACTTTATTGAAGTGATCCATTAACTTTGTAACATTCTACTAACATTATTTGGAGCTTTCACACTTCTGCTGTACCTTGTTGTTTGGCTTATGGTAACAGAAGAATGAGATTATCCGAATTTGGATACTCTATCGTCCATATCATATGCTTACCAAGGGGGGGGGGGGTGTTCAAATACTCCCCTTGAGTAAACAAGTGAATGTTTTAGGCCTTTAGGGGTTCAAACACTCCCCCCCCTCCCCCCCCCCCCCCCCCCCCCACACTTAGTTAAAGGGATCTAGTAACTTTGTTGACACGTGCAAAAAGTGATGAGTGGTTGATACAATGTATATTGTTGTTATCTAATATGTCCACTGGGTGTTGTGTGAACACTTCAAGTTAAATGGACGTTATAAGGCCAAGTAATGAGGACAAAATTAATGCAAAGTGATATTCACTAACTCATTGCACTCACTCTGTACACGGTTTTCGCGGTACAGTGGATAATTTAACATCTTTTAACGAAAGAGAAATTTGCAAAACCGAAACCTGTCCCATGCTTTTATTGTTAATGAGCTGCGGGATGGCTACTCTGCACTGGGCTAGGGCTAGGCATTCAAATAGTGAGCGCTATTCTAAAGTCAAAGGCCCAAATTCTCATCCATAGCACAACTTAGGGCCAGGTTTAAACAAGATTAAGCCTGGCCTAGATTAAGGGCTTTTGTTTGGTTTCTGGTGTTTCTTTCCTCCGATCAATGTTTACATTTCTCGCCAAAGACATATGCCCAGACTAAATACGTCACTACCAGCTCACAGAATACAGAAGCATATCTCTAATGCCCGGCGCAGACCGAGCCGACTCGACCCGATCCGACTGGTTTTCAGCCTGATTAACTCAGTATGCGCTGCCTCAGGACTTCGGTTTTTCCAGTCAAGTGCCAGTCGGAGGTCGTTCGAGGCCGATTCAACATGTTGGATCGGCTCCGACTGAGCGAAACTGACTCTAGCGTGACTGAAAACCAGTCTGATCGGGTCGAGTCGACTCTGTCTGCGCCGGGCTTAACTTGCAAACACTAGTAAGACTTTGATAATACCATAAACCCCTCAAAAAAGTTCGGAAACTCAACTTTGATCAATTATATCACTCTAATTGTAGATTTTTTTCCTTTTAGTGTAATTGCAATGCATAATTATTTCCCTTTAAAATGGTACATTATTTGTCATTTATTTCAAATCGGGGAATACACAGTGTGTTTAAGAATGGAGGACGGTCAGAAGTCAAATGTCGCAAAATGGGCCGATAGTATTTAGTTGGAAAAAATGTACTCTTGTGTTTTTTTAATGTTCAAGTTGTATCAAAGATTGTAGCGCTTTCAAATGATTTAAACCTATCAAATTTGGTATGATTGTAAAGCCCAATCGCCTATCTGTTCTATAAGATCATATCCGTAACGATTTTATTATCAGGTTAAGTATGGGACAGCTGAATATCGGGGAGGGTCGAAAATGAAATGTTGCAAAAAGCATTTCATTTTGTAAAATTGAAGCCGTTGCATCGAAAATCGACTATTGGAGGCAATGTTTCTTGGTTCTGCCTTGCATACGGTAATCATCAGTGAATTTAGCATAATGTGAAAGCATGTTTATTTTTCCTTAAAATGATGTCTCACCTGTAATAATTATGCTATCGGGGTGTGTGCAGTAAAGACGGATATGGGGGCGCATTATTGCTATGAATTTAATACCGTGGCTTCTTGTTTCAAGATTCTGGTAAGATATTGTTTTATTAATCATAACTCTATGGTCATAAATTTATGCACTATCGGAAAGCTCGTTAAATTATCTTTAATGTGATATCTCATTTGTAATGATTATGCTGCATACATGTGCGTGTGCAGTACATGAAAACTCTCATACTTGATGTATTGGAAATGCATCAAATTTCCCTAAACCTACGTAAACTGGCCAGACCTGGCATATTAGCGCCCTCTTTGTCCGTGTAGGTGCAATTTGCAACATGTCATTTTGAGTCCTACACATTTAAAGATACTACACACATCTCATTCACAAAACCATTACGAATGAGGCATCATTTTATTGAAAAATTATCACGCTTCCACATGATGTTGAACCTCATTATGATTATGATTAGTAAAGTATTAAAAAGTGTCAAAATCCTCAAAATACAATTGGAATTCTAGCGGTTCCCTCATATCTTGTTGTATTCGTATTAACAATACAATCATGGGACAGGTTTCGGTTTTTCGTTAAAAAGATATTTACGATCGAAGTTTTCAGACGTTAAATAATCCAACGGATCGCGAAAACCGTGTATAAAGTGAGTGCAATGAGTTTTTGAATATCACTTTGCTTTTTTGCTCATTACTCGGCCATATAACGTCCGTTTGACTTGAAATTTTCACACAATACCCTGTGGACATATCAGATAACAACAATATACATTGTACTAACCATTTATCACTTTTTGCACATTTCAACAAAGTTACAAGATCCCTTTAAGATATCTCTACACAAATTCGTTTTTGGATGCAACGCCTTCAATTTCACACAATCAAATGCATTTTGTAACATTTCACTAATATCCTCCCCAATATTCACATGTACGGCTGTCATAATCATTACAAGTGAGGTGTCAGTGGAAAGATAATTGAACAGGATTTCTTCTGATACCATTTTAAACAGTATCTCTTCATTTTTTAAGTTATCGTCGAAATGATTTGAACTTGAGAAAACCGTGATATGAGAGACATACCTTCCGTCTGAAGCTTGGAGGCTCATTTTGCGACATTTCACTTCTGATCTTCCCCGATTCTCAAATATATTGCGCATACCCCGTACTCATGATGCTTGCGAATTTGGTATTTAAAAAAAAAAAAGAATACACACCCTTTCAAGTGATACCAAATATAACCTACATGAGTTCATAAGAAAATAGAAATAATCGATCAAACTTGAGTTTCCGAACTTTTTTGTAAGGGTTTAGACTCCCGCCTGATACAAATGCCCCATAATGGGATTGTTCACTGGACTTGTCTTAATTATCTTTACAGCGACGTCTTTATATTGTTTCCATTCATTGTTTTCTCTACATTCGTTTTATTCTCAGGGACAGAGTTTATCTGTTCCCTTTTATATAAGCCTCCATTATGATCACACAATATACGATAGCTTTTCAAGAAAATTGTGAGGTATTTAAAGGGGAAGTTCAGTTTTGGTATAGAGGGCACTGCACGAAATAATTTGGAAAAGCATTCATCTTTTATGGCATAATAAACTTTATTTGATCAAAATCGGTTCAGAAACGGCTGAAATATCAATCAATTTATCCGATCGGTATGAACCTGGGCCCCAGATTTATTCGATGATTTTTGTTTTTAATTTAAAAAATGCTTACACTTTTTTTCAAAAATGCTCAAAAGAGATTTAAAATACTTGTTGAGGATCTCGCTATTTAATCATTACTTTAGCAAAACATCACAGGCATAATTTTGTGTGAAAAATTGTTTAAACCAATGCTCATTTAGAGAGCGCCGTATTGTGTTTTAATGGCTTTAGAAAAAAAATGATAACAGGCTTTTTACTTAGTCGTTTGTAATGTTCTATACTTTTCGAGCATGGTGTTAACTCGGAACTTAATTTAGCTCATATGTATTTCGTGGTAAAAGAAGCAGGATAAAGATGTCCGATAGTAGGATTCGAACCTTGGATCCCACGCGTCCAAGTAAGACGCGATACCGACTAAGCTAACTCGCATCAGGGCAATTCCACGGTAACGGAAGGACATTTAGACGCAATTTTTGAAATTTAATCAAATAATTCCAGGATCCTGCTTATGATTCATCACCCGATTCACAAAAAGCACACTGTATGCCACCGTAAAAGGTGACAAAAGGCACACGGTATAATACTGAAGGGATGACATCTTCTGTAATCTGATGGACACGGTGGGTTACCGTCCCTTTCCATAATCTGTCTTCCAACCATGCCGACTGCATTATAACGTACTGTAAATGTGTACAGTGATCCTATCTTGATAGTCTATTTTCAGACCCGTTTATGAATAATTCATGCACTGCATGAGCAATTGACCACATTCCTCACAAATGGACAAATAAGATTAATTGTTGCAAATTAAAAGAGACAAGGTTAAAATTAGTCTATAGCCTACGTACTTGCCTACAAAATTTATGATTCCAGTCTAGAGGTCTTCCTTCCTCCCCTTCTCTCTCCACCCCACACACACCCTCCTCGTCCTTTCCCACCCTTGTCCCTCCTCTCCCCACCCTCACACTCCCTCCCTCTTCCTTCCCCGCCTCCTTCTCTCCCCTCCCCGCCCACACACACCCCCTCTTCCTTCCCCGCCTCCTTCCCTTATCTCCCCACCCACACACACCATCCCTCTTCATTCCCCGCCTCCCTCCATCCCCTCCCCACCCATACACACCCTCCCTCTTCCTTCCCCGCCGCCTTCCCTCCTCTTCCCACCCCCTCACACCCTCCACGTCCTTCCCCACCCTTGTCCCTCCCCTCCTGACCCCCACACCCTCCCTCTTCCTTCCCCACCTCCTTCCTTCTCTCCATCCCCTCCCCACCCACACACACACCCTCCTTTTTCCTTTCCCGCCTCCTTCCCACCTCTCCCCACCCACACACACCATCCCTTTTCCTTCCCCACCTCCCTCCATCCACACCCTCCCCCTTCCTTACCCGCCTCCTTCCCTCCCCTCCACACCCACACACACCTGCCCTCTACCTTCCCCGCCTCCTTCCCTCTTCTCCCCACCCCCCACACACCCTCCCTCTTCCTTCTCCATCTACCCCCATCCCCTCCACACCCCACACACTCCCTCTTCCTTCCGCGCCTCCTTTCCTCCCCTCCTCACCCCACACACCCTCCCTCTTCGTGCCCCACCTCCTTCCCTCCCCTCCCCACCCCACACACCCTCCCTCTTCCTTCCTCGCCTCCTTTCCTCCTCTCCCCACCTACACACACCCGCCATCTTCCTTCAACGCATCCTTTCCTCCCCTCCCCACGCGCAAACACCCTCGCTCTTCCTTCCTCGCCTCCTTCCCTCCTCTCCCCACCCACACACACCCTCCCTCTTCCTTCCCCGCCTCCTTCTCTCCCCTCCCCGCCCACACACACCCTCTTTTTTTTCCTTCCCCGCCTCCTTCCCTCCTCTCCCAACCCCCACACACCCTCCCTCCTCTCCCCACCCACACACACCATCCCTCTTCCTTCCCCACCTCCCTCCATCCCCTCCCCACCCACACACACCCTCCCTCTACCTTCCCCGCCTCCTTCCCTCCTCTCCCCACCCCCACACACCCTCCCTCCTCCTTCTCCACCTGCCACAATCCCCTCCACACCCCCCACGCACACACTCCCTCTTCCTTCCTCGCCTCCTTCCCTCCTCTCCCCACCCCCACACACCCTCCCTCTTCCTTCTCCACCTGCCACCATCCCCTCCACACCCCCACGCACACACTCCCTCTTCCTTCCTCGCCTCCTTCCATCCCCTCTCCACCCCACACACCCTCCCTTTCCCTTCCCCACCCCCTTCCATCCTCTTCCCACCCCCTCACACCCTCCACGTCCTTCCCCACCTCCTTCCCTTCTCTCCATCCCCTCCCCACCCACACACACACCCTCCTTTTTCCTTTCCCGCCTCCTTCCCACCTCTCCCCACCCACACACACCATCCCTTTTCCTTCCCCACCCCCTCCATCCCCTCCACACCCTCCCCCTTCCTTACCCGCCTCCTTCCCTCCCCTCCACACCCACACACACCTGCCCTCTACCTTCCCCGCCTCCTTCCCTCTTCTCCCCACCCCCCACACACCCTCCCTCTTCCTTCTCCATCTACCCCCATCCCCTCCACACCCCACATACTCCCTCTTCCTTCCGCGCCTCCTTTCCTCCCCTCCTCACCCCACACACCCTCCCTCTTCGTGCCCCCCTCCTTCCCTCCCCTCCCCACCCCACACACCCTCCCTCTTCCTTCCTCGCCTCCTCTCCCCACCTACACACACCCGCCATCTTCCTTCAACGCCTCCTTTCCTCCCCTCCCCACGCGCAAACACCCTCGCTCTTCCTTCCTCGCCTCCTTCCCTCCTCTCCCCACCCACACACACCCTCCCTCTTCCTTCCTCGCCTCCTTCCCTCCCCTCCCCACCCACACACACCCTCTTTTTTTCCTTCCCCGCCTCCTTCCCTCCTCTCCCAACCCCCACACACCCTCCCTCCTCTCCCCACCCACACACACCATCCCTCTTCCTTCCCCACCCCCCTCCATCCCCTCCCCACCCACACACACCCTCCCTCTACCTTCCCCGCCTCCTTCCCTCCTCTCCCCACCCCCACACACCCTCCCTCTTCCTTCTCCACCTGCCACCATCCCCTCCACACCCCCCACGCACACACTCCCTCTTCCTTCCTCGCCTCCTTCCCTCCTCTCCCCACCCCCACACACCCTCCCTCTTCCTTCTCCACCTGCCACCATCCCCTCCACACCACCCACGCACACACTCCCTCTTCCTTCCTCGCCTCCTTCCATCCCCTCCCCACCCCACACACCCTCCCTTTCCCTTCCCCACCACCTTCCATCCCCTCCCCACCCCACACACCCTCCCTCTTATTTCCTCGCCTCCTTCCCTCCTCTCCCCACCTCCACACACCCTCCCTCTTCCTCCCCCGCCTCCTTTCCTCCCCTCCCCACGCGCACACACCCTCCCTCTTCCTTCCCCACATCCTTCCCTCCTCTCCCCACCCACACACAACCTCCCTCTTCCTTCCCTCCTCTCCCCACCCACACCCCCCTCCCTTTTCCTTCCCCATCTCCTTCCATCCCTCCCCACCCCACACACCCTCCCTCTACCTTCCACGCCTCCTTCCCTCCTCTCCCCACCCCCACATACCCTCCCTCTTCCTTTTCCACCTGCCTCCACCCCCTCCACACCCCTACACACACACTCCCTCTTCCTTCCCCGATGAATAAATGATAAAATGTTTGAAAATATACAAAACATATTTAGGTCAAACCGTTTACAAATAATGAATGTGCACACTAATACAGATAAACAGAAGTCAACATGCATTTGGTTTGCAGGGCCCCTTTATTCTTTATGCTTAGGGAACGTTCAAGTTGACAATTTCTAAAAATAGATTTTGTATGAAATCACTCATCACTCTTATTGGATAAAGAATACTTCCATGTTTTTTATCTGTTTCATCTTCTGCACACATGCAAATCACACCCAATTACATGCAAGTCACAAACGAAACAACCTCGAACTTCCAAGTCATAATTATAAAAAGAGGCGCTGGACATCACGATTTAAAGAAAAATTAATATTTATTATAGATCATCCTTGTTAACCTAGCAACATCATTCTTACAGGATTCTAGATGAGTGCTCACATTAACTGTGCGTATATGCATTTGAACTTCAATCCCTGTAACAATGACAATTCAGGCAAGTAGAAATGTACATAAACATAAAATAATAATAATAATAAATAATAATAATATAAACATTTTATATTCAATATATTTTTCAAACAACAAATAAGTTGACATGAACATAATTAATCCCAATTACTATACAGTGGAACCTCGTTATAACGAGGTCAGATATAACACAATCCACTTATAACAGGGTGCTTTTCCCGGTCCCACAGCTCTTAGTATTTCTTTGTTTTTTTTACCCTGATATAACAAGGTAGTTTTCACAGTCCCAAGGACCTCGTTATAACAAACAATGTTTACAGGACTTGCTGTAGGACAAATATTAGTTTACTCATGCAACTTTGGTTTTAATTACATTTTAAAGTTCAATAAATATATGTGAAATAAGAATCATTCAATTTCAAATGTGCTCATAGTTGTACAATTTGATATCAAAATATTTTATTTATACAGGGTGGCCCTTCAAAAAAAAACAGAACGGGACACTTATTATTATATTACTATTAATTTATTATTATTAAGTTACTAAGTAAACATGTCATTCGGTCGGATAGGGTGTAATTTCTAATAAACAACAATACCAAGAAAAGTACGTTTAGACATGCATTTTTTTTATGGTGCTTTGAGTCAATGCTTGATGAAGGAAAAGTCTTACTGGCTGTCATATTTTAGGCCCATTTAGACAGTGGGCCAACACGTCAATATGTCTTCAACAATTGGTTTTCATAACCTTTATTTGGGGAGGATGTAAAATGTGTTGCATAATGGACAATTATGGACAATAGCTAAAACTCTTTCTCACAAGCACAAATGTTGTGCATTTTGGAAAAACATGCATCTCCATGAAGTGACCATTTTTGCATATAATTAGCAAATAATAATGCACATGTTACATACATGCATGTACATGTTAATGTAATGTATACATTTCAAACAAAATTAAACATAAAATGGCCTCACTGAACTGAAAACTAAAATTAACAATAGTTATTTTAATCCATCAAGAATAAACACTCAAATTGGCAACATCTTATTTTAACTTGCCATGTTTTACAACTAAATATACAATTGTTCCAAGTTCATCAAAACTACAGTCTTCTTTTTTTTTGCCTAGTTGCCAATTTGACGTTACACAGTGAAAAATAGCGTGTTACCAATTTGAATATTAGAAACAGTCACGAAACTCACGATGCAAAAAAAAAAATATATATATAATTCATAGCAAATAATTTTAATTAAAAGGTACAATAATAAAGTAGTCTTAGAGCACAATTATTTGTATCACTTGAAACTTTCATTTCATCTATATTCCATACCTGTAAGTTCTTTGCTATATATTAAGTGTACGTTTACACAAAAAAACAATGGTAAATTACTAATTATTGAATGCATAAACTGCACTTGTAAAACTGCAAGTTGACATTCCATTTAAATCCACTTGAGAATAATAAATATTTCAGGACACAAACACTCAAATTAGGCAATTGGCAACACTAAAGTGGCAATTCCTAATTCTAATTTGACTGACAAAAAAAGGTTGATTGATTTCAAGTTCACCGTAAGTTCTGTATTATACCTGTATTGCCAATTAAAAGATTAGAGTTTGATGACGATTTCCGTGTAACTTCAACATACACAGAGGCAGTTTGACACCAGCTCTCCACAAGACAGAACAGCCAAACCACAGAGAGAGGTGATTAGAATTCCAGAGAGTGACATGGGACAAAACCAATTGTTATCACCTTGAAGATTTCAAACTTAGATAATAGAAGATCTTTTGTTACTATGGACACACCATATTACTAGTGGTGTTGATTCAACCGCAGTTTCTCTGTTGTTACCTGAAATCTATTTGGGTTAAAAATATGATATCAAAGGGGTAGTTTAGTTTGGTAGAGAGGGAGCTGCACATCACAAATTTGTGTGAGGTAATCAAAAACTGAGTGTTGAATTTGGGAGAACATGCCATTTTAATAGTAGAATAAACTTTTTTCATCAAAATCGACCCAGAAACGCCATATCTATTTGATCTGATAATTATTTGGGGCCTCAATAATTCGATTATTTTTTCAAAAAATAAAAAATGATTGCACTTTTTTTAATAATTGTCAAAATAACTTTTAAAATAGTTGCTGATCTTTCTATTTAATCATCATTACAATAAAATATCACATGCATAATGTAATCATCATTTCAAAAAAAATATAATTTTGTATGACAATGGTTGAAACCAATGCCATTTTAGAAAAGCGCCCTCTTGTGTAAAAAATGACTCTTTTTGAATAATGACAGGCGTTTTACTTAGTCGTTTGTAATTTTGTATACATTTTCGAGCATGGTGGAGTTGTGACAATTATTTTATAATGTTACTGTCCAGGTTTGGTTACTAAAGTTCAGCCTTACCAAAACTAAACTACCCCTTTAATAATGTTTGTATTTCCTGAATGAACCTACCTTCTATGAAACTTGATCAATCCGAAATCATGTTTAAAGGTAAATACCAGCTTTGGTCAAATTTAATTTTATTAACCAAAACGTGCACCATTACGGAACAAAGTAATAGTTTATAACTTCACGATGCTCGAAAAGTATACATAATTACAAATGACTAAGTAAAACCGTTGTTATCATTCAAAAAGAGCTGTTACAACTTACAACGCAAGGGATGCTTTTTAAAACAAAATAACAAACATTGGTTTTAGTCTTTGTTCTTACAAAATTGTGCATTTAATGTTTTGCTCAATAGAAATATCATCAACGACTTTTTAAAAAGCTATTCAGATTGTTTTTACAGTAGTCTACGAGCATTTTTTATTTATTTCAAAGCCTCAACAATTTAAAATCTAACCGTCCTGATATCTGTCCAGGCCGGACCGATATAATAATTTACCAAATATATCAATTAGTAGGCGGTTTCCCGGCAAAATTTGTAACGCCCCGTATTAGTAAAAACATATTCTTTTATATGATTGGTAGTAAGAGCTTCAATTTCATTTTTTGAGAGGGGGGCGTTTCCAAAACTAGTCTTGAGATTACAAGGAACAATCAACGGCTCTTTGAAGATGTCGAAGTGTGCTTCACTACGATAACGGTGGTCGAAATCATTGTCACATCCGCGTCTACATCAGACCGTACCATTCTTGCCGTGACTGTCGCTGAAATGGGTGCTATGTCCGCCCTGACACATCAAAGCTGTCCTGATGGTGACTCCGATTGCTTAATTCATCACCTCATCCAGTCCAATGGTTGAAACTGGCTCCACGGCAGGCCCCACTCTGCAAATACCCTGGCTGGATGGAGAGCAGCTGTAGTAAAAAACAAATACGTACTTCATATAATTTTGTATAGACTCAAATGCATTTGAGCCATTGGCATTGTCCCATTGTCACTGACACTAATCATTAAATTGTTATCTCTGGTTCGAAAATCTACTGTTTTAGTTTTTAAATTCAATCTAAATACGTTATTACAAAGAATCTAAGTCCCATACAGGTTTACCAAATGAGGAAACTGACATTTCAACAGGAGACTGGCATTAAAGTGTGTACTTTCAAGTTCATCTCCGACTCGGAATGGATGAACATTTGAAGACATAATGTATGGATGGGTTTGCACTACGAGTAGTACAATTTCCAGTAAATGTACTTTTTTTCATAAAATTTTACAGCATATTACACGGCTATCCCATTGAGGGACCTCAAATTAGAAATCATATTTGGCAACTTTATCCATCCTATGAACCGAAAGACTCGGCATGCTCTAACAATGCACAAAACCGCTGCCAGTCTATAAGCACAGTATCCATTTCAATGTGGAACAGAGAGCCGGGGAAAATCATAGATAGGCCTATTTGCCATAACATGTACCGGTACTCATTTGTACGCTTCCTCTTTGGCCAAGAAAAAATGTGGCATGAGCAAATGTGTCATGCAAATAAACATACCTTAAGTTCTTAGTGTTCTTTCTGCTCCACTGGAAAAGTGAAATGTGCTCTCATGCCGTCAACAGTTCCATGATCTTGAATTAGTCCTTAAAAAATGTATATAAATCGGAACAAAATTTGAATTATAAAGAGAATTCATTTCAAAAATATAAACTGGTTATTGGCAAATTTAAAATTAGATACATTTTTGAAAGCTTTATGATTAAGGGCTCTGATGTTTAAATGAAACTGTAATTCATTATGCATGTGAATCTCCTCGTCAACTTAAAACTCTCACTCAGTTATCAAATTGCATGTGTGAATTTCCTTAAGATGGAATGTATGTGTGTAAATTGTTAACAGTTGGCTTTTATTTGATTTATTTGCTCCAACATATTTGAAATCGGGTATAAAACCGGCAAAGTTCATTCAGTGGTTGAACATGAAATCAATATCTGAGAGAATGAACAACACAATGTTGCTGTCATGACAAGTTCAATGCAAATCTTTCACAGCTTAACATAAACTAAACAAAAATGTATTTTCAACTGATCATAGTCAATTTCATCACTCACATAACATTCTAAAATTAATTAATTCTGCATTTGTTTCTTAGACTATATCACAAATCAAGAGGTCCTCATAACTGGCAGGCAATACAAAATGTTAGTACTTAGGAAAGTATTTGGTACTACAAGTACTAGTATGATTGAGAGACCCCCAAAATCTGCACCCCAATACATTTCTAACAGTTTTAGACTTAAACATGGGACAAATTTCTTGAAACTTTATTCACCCAATGAGAAAATAGTGCAGATTCCGCTGCGATTTTCAGATTTGCAATGTATTAATTGATTTTTGAAATAGCGGTTACAAACGCACGCATTGTTTTTTAGCTTCACAAGTTCGAAGTGGTTTAAATACCGGCACCCCCTCAATATTTACGTACGTAAACGTTTGTACATCGAGTCAATGGCGTAGCTCGCGAGCATGCGCGCCGTACACGGCGCTCCCTTGTCAAAATGTACGCGCGGTTTTGACAAAGACTCGGAAGCATGCTCGCGAGCTACGCCATTGACTCGATGTACAAACGTTTACGTACGTAAATATTCGTACATATACATCGTGAGCAAGCTGCGCCGGCAATCTCGTAAGCGCTTGCAATCTCCTAATACATGTAGTTATCGATAAGACGTTATTGAACAAGCGCTAGAGTTCTCGTTCCTATACTCAAGAAAACTATTTTTTTGCTCGAACTACCCATTCAAAATTACCTTGGGCTTTTAAATATGGATATTTGTTGCTTTGGTACTCATTTATTTTCTCAAAATATGTTTTTTGGGATTTTTTTGCCGATCTTTTCCGATCTTCCGATTTTTCTGCATGATCGGAAAATCGGCAGAAACGATCCGATCAGGCCTGATCGGATCGGAATCGGATGCCGATCCGATAATCGGTTACAGCGTTAGCTTGAAGTTTTAAGAAATCACTTCTTCACCTTCAAACTAAAGATCATATTTCTCATTATTCTAAAATGGGAATTAAAAGTACCTTTTACATCAGAAAGCTCAAGGTAAGTTTCAAAATGTGTTCTATTCTACCCTCCTACTATCCAGTTGGCTTATTTGGTTAGATAATGCTTTATTATAGCTAAAAATATGTTTACATCTTTGGTAATCTCACAAACTTGTTTACTGTGCATTATATATTATATAATGGTCTCAGTCTTAGAGTGCGTACGAGTCGCGGTCAGTGCTAGATGAAAATTCCAACTGTACGGTAGCTATGATCAGCGCTGTGCGTAAGCACAGCACTGTGAAGCGACGTCGATCGAAACTTGCAGAGATTTTGCGATGAGGTGTTTTAGCACCTTTAACCATCTCATTTTTAAATTCTATCTACTTCTAGTACCGACTGAAACCCCCAACCTACCGTACATCATATTTTATTTCTTTAAAAAGAATGATAACTTACCTCAAATTGATGATTTATCTCGTAGTGCTTGTTAGAATCCGGCTTTTTTTTTCGATCGCTGCAATAATGACGGCACCCCATACTCATCGCGGCAATAATGACGTCACCTCAAAACTCATCGGCATCGCATAGCGCATGCGCTGTGCGATGCCGATGAGTATGGGATGCCGTCATAGAGTGGTGAAGTGTGATGTCATAAATGATGTCATAAACAATTTTTTTTGAATTTTCAAATTTGGACTTCATTTTCAGGAGGAGCATAACAAATAATGTCCAAATACCGAAAATCAAAGGAATAGATTTCGTATTGGCCGAGATATGCCCATCCAAATGATTTTTTGGTCAATGGGCAATCAGTGTTATAGTGCACTGGTTCCTAAATTTAGGAACCAGTGCATTATAACACTGATTAGCCAATTGAAGTAAAATTCATTCGGATGGGCATATCTCAGCCAATACGTAACCTATTCCTTTGATTTTCGGTATTTAGACATTATTTGTTTTTTTTTTTTTTTTTTTTCTTTCACCTTTCCAGGCATTTATTGATTTCACTTCAAGTTCCATACAGTTTAACAAATCATGTTTCAATAATTTTCTCTTTTACATCAATTTAGACATTACAAATGAAGAGTTTAATTCCAAAAGGCGCTAAATCCACTTTTGGACTTTTCGAGTAAATCAATGTTTTTTATTAGACCACTTTCACTTCTTTCAATGATTGAGAATTTCATACATAATGAAAACCTATCATAACACATTAAAAAAACACTCATGAAAGAAATCCTGCTATAGTAGTTATTTTTAAATATTTTTTCGAAATAATTTTTTCACCGGATTTAGCGCCTTTTGGAAATAAACATGGATTTAGCGCCTTTTGGAATTAAAATTTTGACGCATGATATCAGAATATACAGGTTATACGTATGGTTGGTTATAGATTAAAAATGAATGTTATCCTGTGATGTTTAGAATTATTTTAGAATATGAATCAAGGTTCTAATGACCTGTTACATCCATATCTATGCCCTAACACTGTGTAGCATTTTACTGTACCACCGTCATTCAGCACATTCCACTCAGATGCCAACCATGCATCATGATCTTCTCTCCAAGCAGTCCAAGCACAACTTCAATCGCCATGTTCTCAGTTGTTATCATAATTCAACACATTTCAGAAAATCAGAAAAATAAGGATATTAACCAGATCCACAGTAACCATGGAAACAAAATAAACAATCAGTAAAGACGTAATGAATTATGATTATCTTGCAAAATTGCTTTACTCATTCTGAAAAAGCCATCCAAGAAAAAGACACAAATAAATCAGATATTGATAAAAATCATGTC
This sequence comes from Echinarachnius parma, assembly GCA_037951105.1. Classification (NCBI taxonomy): domain Eukaryota; kingdom Metazoa; phylum Echinodermata; class Echinoidea; order Clypeasteroida; family Echinarachniidae; genus Echinarachnius; species Echinarachnius parma. The sequence goes on from JBAMJV010005166.1 coordinate 118,528, forward strand.
AAACTGAACAAAACAATTTGAGTTAGTATCATGCACTGTAACGTGCACAGCGTGTTATGGACATTAGTCGTCGCGTCATGGACACCGACATGGGACATGACTACCGCGGTCGCTGTCACCATCCACCAACCGTGGTTGAACTTGACGTCAGTCGTCGGGTCATGGAGATCGACACGGGAAATGACGACCAAGATTCGCGGTTGTTGTCACAATCCACCACCAGTTGTTAAGCTTGACGTCAGTCGTCACGTCATGGAGATCGACGTGGGACATGACGACCGAGATTCGCGGTTGCTGTCACCATCCACCATCGGTTATTAAACTTGACGTCAGTCGTCGCGTCATGGAGATCGACGTAGGACATGACGACCGAGATTCGCGGTCGCTGTCACAATCCAACACCGGTTGTTAAACTTGACGTCAGTTGTCACGTCATGGAGATCGACGTGGGACATGACGACCGAGATTCGCGGTTGCTGTCACCATCCACCAGCGGTTGTTAAACTTGACGTCAGTCGTTGCATCATGGAGATCGACGTGGGACATGACCACCGAGATTCGCGGTCGCTGTCACCATCCACCATCCGTGGTTGAACTTGACGTCAGTCGTCGCATCATGGAGATCGACACGGGACATGATGACCGAGATTCGCAGTTGCCGTCACCATCAACCACCGGTTGTTAACTTGACGTCAGTCATGGAGATCGACGTGGGGCATGACGACAGAGATTCATGGTCGCTGTCACCATCCACCATTCGTGGTTGAACTTGACGTCAGTCGTCGCATCATGGAGATCGACACGGGACATGATGACCGAGATTCGCAGTTGCCGTCACCATCGACCACCGGTTGTTAACTTGACGTCAGTCATGGAGATCGACGTGGGGCATGACGACAGAGATTCGTGGTCGCTGTCACCATCCACCATCCGTGGTTGAACTTGACATCAGTCGTCGCATCATGGAGATCGACACGGGACATGATGACCGAGATTCGCAGTTGCCGTCACCATCGACCACCGGTTGTTAACTTGACGTCAGTCATGGAGATCGACGTGGGGCATGACGACAGAGATTCGTGGTAGAAGTTGTCATCTATCGTCGGTTGCGAACTTGACGTTGGCTAGGACGACCGAGATATTCCCTATTAATAGAAAAAAAGAAGATAAATTAATGCTTATTGTTTGAATCACTTTTTCTAATGGCTTATTGAGTTATGCACGTATGGTCAACTCAATCCACATCTACAGGGTACATATTCCTGGTAGGACGACTCAATCCAAAATTAATTTCAAAAACACACACTAACAATATTGTATTAGGCAATGGGTTAAATGCATTCAACTACACAGGGCTTTTATTGCTAAGTACTGCTTTGCAGGCCTAATGCCTATGGCATGCTATTCAATATCTGCATTGCAGTTTTCACTTGCCGCTAGCGAGTACTTGCATAGTACAAGTAGCAGCTAGTAGCACTCGTGTCTACGACACTAGCTTCGGCTACAGCTACACCACATCTACAAAGAATTTGTAGTACGCCACTGTATTTTAGGTGCAGCAGATCTATAATATAAAACGGATCAATACCCAAATAGATACTGTTAAATTAAAACCCACTTTCTCTTGAGAACTAAAAGTATTTTTTATTTCATTTTATACTGTTTATATTGTTCTATAATCTTCAGTCATGAAGTCTGCACTACCAAGGAAGAAGAAGAAGAAGAATTGGCGATGCTTTTCCATTTTACATGCAATATGACACTTACAATACTAACACGAAAATGAGTGTATGGGGCAATACTTACCAAATAGGATGTCGAAGCTGAGCCTGTACGTTTTCTACTTCTTCACAGAATTCATCATTCCTCAGCCATTTGGGGGGATCTCTGGTTGTGTAAATAACTATTCTATCCTTAGTCATTGGTGTGTGTCCTTACACAACGCTTTCAAAAGGAATTAAACCAGACAGAATTACAATGAAATGTCAGCGATCAGGCAAACGGCGTTTCTCTAGTACGTATAGGCATCGTCTGCTACGCTGATACTGCGCTCTGATTGGTCAAAACGTGCCTGTTTGATCACATGATGGATTAAGCGCCTTTTGGAACTAAACAATTTTGGATTTAGCGCCTTTTGGAACTAAACAAAAATTTTGATCCAATTTTTTTCATATTTCTAAAAATTATTTTGAGGAGTGAAATGGTTATTTAAATGCACATGTTTGATGAGCATTTAATCGTGCAAGAAAATCCAATTTGATGAAAAGTGGATTTAGCGCCTTTTGGAATTAAGCTCTTCAAATATGTTTTTATCATAAATGGTAAATAATACATTTTTTTTTTGTTTTCTTTATGCAAGTAATCATTTATTTGTATGCGAGCGTGAACTTCATTTAAGAATGTAAACCATAGTTTTGTGCTTCTTTCATCTTTTCCTGATTGATTTCTGATAACTATCATTTTATATATGCTCCAAAAAGCTATAGTTAAAATATCATTGATTTTGTCTTCTACATTTATTTTCAGTAATGTGAATACATTCATTTCTACATTTACATTATAAACATATTTTACCATTTGCGTAAAGTTTCTAAAAAATATTTCATTCATTTTACATTCCAATAGAGCATGACATAAATCTTCTCGACAATGGCAAGTTTCACATGTATCACTATCGCTAAGTTTCCACAAAAATAATTTTCTTTTTACTGCGATCAAATTATAAATTACTTTAAAGTTAAATTGTCTTAATTTGTTCTCCTTAATGCACACAACATTTCTTTTATAAACATATTTCCAATCAACATAACAATCTAATTTCTTTACCCAATATGATGGGCCTTCAATTGTGTTTCCATTTTTCGAAAGAAAAATATAAAATAATTTACTTGGTACTTTTTGAATAAGTCTTTCTTTTCCTCCAATCAAAACTGTTGGTATTTCTAAACATATTGGTTCTTTCACATTACTCATCCATACTTTGGGTATCGCTTTTTGTAATTTAAAATATTCAAACATTACAATTACTTTTGATTTCTTATTACGAACATTTTCTATTAATGTTGATGTTGTAATAAATCTATTATCAAAACAAACATTTTTCAAATAGCTTATTCCACTTGAGTACCAGTTCTTAAAAAAGAAAGGTTTCTTTTCAAATACTACATATTTATTATACCACATAATCTGTTTATCTAAATCAACACTATTATTTTCATTTTGTGTATTCATAATGACCCATGATTTCAGTATTTCTAAATAAAACGGTGGCAATTTGTTAACAAAGTATGTGTCTACCATGAATACATCAATAGAACAATTCATAATTAACTTTAGCCCACCTAAAGATTGAAAATAATAATTTGACATCTCTTTCCAAAAGCCATCTGAACCATCTAATATTTTACCAAGCCATTTTAATCTGAAACTTATAATCAACTTTTCAATATCGATCATCTTAATACCACCTTCATGATAGTCTTTAATAATTGTTTCTCTTTTAACTTTGTCTATTTTTGAATTCCAAACAAAATTATACAAAATTTGTTCTAATCGTTTTCTTACATGTTGTGGTACCGAACAATACATTATCAAATGAACAACTTGACTAATGAGCAATGTTTTTACAATAAGTACTCTACCAAAAAGTGTAAGGTTTCTTTTTTTCCAATTATCTACAATTCTTTGAATCTTTTGTAATTTTGTTTCCCAATTCTTTTTTACCACCAGTTCCAAATCAGTACTTATATGGACTCCTAAATATTTTACGCTACCTTCAGTCCATTGTAGTCCATATTCATGAAAATCCCATCTTTGTTGTATTGGGCCTAACCATTTCAATATTGTTTTATCTTTATTAATAAGGGGACCGGCTGCCTTTCCAAATGATTCTAGTTCTTTCATAATATATCTTAAAGATGATTTTTCCCGAAAAAATAACGATGTATCGTCTGCATATTGCAGCACTTTTAATTCTATTTTTTTATCACCATACAAAATACCTTTAATTTGTTCATTCTGTCTAATCTTTTCTGCCATTATTTCTACGGCCAATATAAACAACATTGCAGATAGAGGACAGCCTTGTCTTATTCCTCTACCTATCTGAAAACTTCTAGTTTTCCACCCGTTAACCAATACTGAACTTTTTACATCATTATACATCAATTTTACCCAATTACAAAAATCTACTCCTAAGTTAAAATGTCTCAAACATTCTTCTATAAACTGAAATTCAATAGTATCGAAGGCTTTTTTAAAATCCACCATCATAAATGCACCTTCAAACCCATTTTCATACACAAATTCAAACACATCTTGTGTTAGTCTTACATTAAAACCACTTAATCTATTTTTTATATAACCAACCTGATTCTCATGTATAATACTTGGTATAACTTTTTGCAGTCTGCTCGCCATAACAGCAGCCATTATCTTATAATCATAATTCAACAATGTTATCGGTCTCCAATTATTCAAATTTTCTATTTCTCCTTTTTTATAAATCAATGTAATAATTCCGTACTTTTGCGTATCTGACATCATACTTTTATTAAAATTTTCATTCAGTGCATTAACAAAAATATACTCAATATCGTTCCAAAATACTTGATACAATTCTATTGTTAAACCATCTCCACCTGGAGCCTTATTCTTTTTCATCTGAAATATTACTTTACGACATTCTTCTATTGTTATTAAACCTTCACAATTGTTCTTATCTATTTCGGATAATTTATTAACTCTACATTGTTCAAAATATTTATTAATCTCAGTTAATTCTATTTTTTTACTAGCGTACAAACTTTCATAGAATGACACTACCTCATTCTGTATCTCATCTTGTTTTTCAATAAACTTTCTATCTTTTCTCAACCTTACAATATTATTTTTCTCACCATTTTTCTTTTCTAAACCCATAAAATATTTAGTGTTTCTTTCACCTTCTTCAATCCACTTAACTCGTGCTCTAATTGATGCTCCTTTACTATCTTTTACATACATTTCTTCCAATTTATTTTTCGTTCGAATATATTCATCTTTAGTGTCTTCATCTATTCTATCTTCAACGTCTACTATATTTTGAAGTATTTTAATTTTTTGTTCTAATTTTTTCCTTAACACATCAGCATTTTTTTTTTGTTTAGCACAAAATCTTTGTGTAAATTCGCGGGATCTTATTTTTATAAGTTCCCATCTTTCAGAAAAACTAACATTCTTTTTTTTAATATTATCAACAATGTTTCTTATTTGCTCTTTATAATCATCATCCTTAAGAACATTATTATTTAATTTCCAATATCCGGGACCTTGCTGTTTTTTCCCTAACATTAATTTTATAAAAATAGCATTATGGTCGCATCGTATTGCTGGACGAATATCTGTTGCTACTACCTTAGAATTTAAGTTATTACTTATTAACCAATAATCAAGGCGTGATGCAACATTCAAAAATAAATTTCTCCACGTAAACTGTTTTTTTAGTGGGTTTCTTTTTCTCCATATATCACATAAATCAAATTTTTTAATCAAACATTTTAAATTTATAGGGGTCTTATAATAATTATTTTTGTTCTCTTTTACATCATTATGAGTACAAAGTATTGAATTATAATCTCCACCTATTACCAATTCGTGGTGTTGCTTTCTATTTTTTTGAATCCAACAAGCAATTTTTTTAAAAAACTGTTCTCTAAATTTTTTCTCTGTTGGTGCATAAATATTAACAATACATAATTTACAATTATTCCCTATAACATTCATCATAATTGCTCTTCCATCTGGATTAAGCAAAACACTTTCAGATGTTATTTGTAAAGGAAAAGTACTAGATATTAAAATTGCCACGCCTCTGGAGTGGTTAGTTCCATTACCAAAAAAACATTGTCCTTTCCATTCATTTCTAATTATTTTTAAAATGTCGTCCGTCCAGTACGTTTCTTGTAATAAAATAATATCTGATTTTTGGTGTTTACACCAAAGGAGTATTTCGTCTCGCTTCTCTTTGCTACGAAGTCCACGGACGTTTAAACTAATCAAATTAAAATGTTGTTCTGAAATTGTCATTATTTACATATATTTACACATATTTACATGAAAATTCCAACTGTACGGTAGCTATGATCAGCGCTGTGCGTAAGCACAGCACTGTGAAGCGACGTCGATCGAAACTTGCAGAGATTTTGCGATGAGGTGTTTTAGCACCTTTAACCATCTCATTTTTAAATTCTATCTACTTCTAGTACCGACTGAAACCCCCAACCTACCGTACATCATATTTTATTTCTTTAAAAAGAATGATAACTTACCTCAAATTGATGATTTATCTCGTAGTGCTTGTTAGAATCCGGCTTTTTTTTTCGATCGCTGCAATAATGACGGCACCCCATACTCATCGCGGCAATAATGACGTCACCTCAAAACTCATCGGCATCGCATAGCGCATGCGCTGTGCGATGCCGATGAGTATGGGATGCCGTCATAGAGTGGTGAAGTGTGATGTCATAAATGATGTCATAAACAATTTGTTTTGAATTTTCAAATTTGGACTTCATTTTCAGGAGGAGCATAACAAATAATGTCCAAATACCGAAAATCAAAGGAATAGATTTCGTATTGGCCGAGATATGCCCATCCAAATGATTTTTTGGTCAATGGGCAATCAGTGTTATAGTGCACTGGTTCCTAAATTTAGGAACCAGTGCATTATAACACTGATTAGCCAATTGAAGTAAAATTCATTCGGATGGGCATATCTCAGCCAATACGTAACCTATTCCTTTGATTTTCGGTATTTAGACATTATTTGTTATGCTCTTTCTGAAAATGAAGTCCAAATTTGAAAGTTCTAAAAAAGTGTTTTTATGACGTCATGGCTTCTGTACTCTATTATTGCAGCGATCGAAAAAAAAAAGCCGGATTTTAACAAGCACTACGACTCGAGATAAATCATCAATTTGAGGTAAGTTATCATTTTTTTAAAGAAATAAAATATGATGTACGGTAGGTTGGGGGTTTCAGTCGGTACTAGAAGTAGATAAAATTAATAAATGATATGGTTAAAGGTGCTAAAACACCTCATCGCAAAATCCCTGCAAAGTTCCGATCGACGTCGCTTCACAGCGCGCTGTGCTTACGCACAGCGCTGATCACAGTTAACTGTACCGATGAGTTATCCATGTCTTATATCACTTTAATAATACAATTTGTTTCTGGCAATATTTTTTATTCATATCTCATATGATACTACATGCAAAATCTTAGATTGTAAATACAATGCATTCATAATTTATGCCTTGCCCTTGCATCTGCAGTTCTGCACTTAACTTCATACTAACATAAACAATGAATAGGTGGGACTGGGACTGAACTCACCGGAATTACTGGATTTCACAGTCTTCATCGTCTTAATCTTGTATTTTGCCCACTCACTGCCATTGTGCTTCCTTATTCTAGGATTACAGATTATGTCTACAAGCCCTCTCTCTCATCCATGGTGTTACATTATATTAGCTGAGGACTCTCAAAATACTGTATAACTGAAGAAATATGATCGACAGTGCAGTGACGGCCGGCTGATAACAAGAAAATAACAATAGTACAGCTCTATGCCTTTTCCCTAGAAAAATACGGCTAGTCAGCCGCCCGTAGATGGCGTACTTCCACTTGTTTACACGGTGAAATATATTTTTAATAAGCGTGAATCATTTCATGCATTACTGTATTTTGAATGTCGAGGCAAATTACCTGTTTAACAAGTTGTACGAATGACAACAAACATTAAATAAATATTATCTTACTGTATATGACAATAAGCAATTTTGTAAAAGAATTGATACTGGTTATTTTCTGAACATTTGTAAAGAAAATTGATAACAAAACGTGTTCTGAATTTCTAAAACATAATCAGCACACATGATCTCAAATTAAAAATAGAACTGACAAGCATTCTGACATAATTTAGTTTTAGTTCATAACGTAATATTACACATCAATGCTTGGATAGGAAAAATCTTTGCCTGAACTCATCTAAATATCGCAGCTGGTTGAATTCACATTATGATCTATTCAACAGATGATATTACTTTGTCTTTTATGACGCATTACATTCAAGCTAACTCTTGTTGTGTTTTATCGACTCTCCCGTTCTCCTGCAGAAACACTCAATCCGTCGGATAGGATGACTAATGGACGTCCCGTGTATAAGATAAATTAGTGACACCAATAACTTAGTTAACTCTGCCTCGAATATAGTGAGGTGTTATTTTGTTGACAAAAGTTTCACATCAGGTGCACATTACAACTAAATTAAAGTAGCCTAATTATTTTTATGAAGTCATGAGTTTCAGCTCGTAATGACACGCCTTTCTAGTGCATCAGTTGTAAACATCCGTCATATTATCAATATGAGGACTCAGCTGTATATCCAAATACATGTATTAGTCTTTCGATTTACAGGAATTTCTAAGGAAATAAAATCCCTTATTGCGCATTGCTTTGATCAAGATGATATGTTGACTATCCTTCCAGTTAGATAACAACAAGCATTCCTCAATTGAAATTATTTTCGTTTCGCTATCAAAAATAATTTTGTTAACTGACTCTATATTTAGGGTAAGCCTTGTATGATTTAAGAGACATTTTATTTTTAGTGTGGTAAATAATTGTAAACATAGTTGCGAGGGAAGACAAAGCAAAGAACAAAAGTTACATTAAAAGGTGTGTCAATTTATTACCTACAATCATAGGCGATCACGGACGGGGGGGGGGGGGGGGTATGCCCTACCCACTCAGAATTATCCCATACAAACAACACATTTACTTTAACATGACTAACTACAAGTCCGTTTAGTGGGGTATAGTGTAGATGTCATGACTGACTTGACAAGTAGTCGGGGCTCAAGTCCATTATTCTCCTTCTAGTCAGCTTCTTAGACTACATGTAGTACCCTCCATTCGAGGGGTTCCGGCAGGGGCAGGGGCAGGGGCCGTGGAACAGTTTTGAAAGTGTGTGTGTGGGGGGGGGGGGGGGGGGCTGACCACATTTTGACTGTTATGTTGTTCTGTGCTTATTTTTCAAGCCAAAAGAAAAAGAAAGTTCCGCGGTCCCCGTTTGGTAACTCCAAGTTCATGTATTATGCACATATTTCGTAGGTTTTATTCTTCATAAACCCCTTAACTCCCGTATCACGATTTTTGTTGCTCAAAAGACGCTATATTTCGTGCTTGTAGTCAGCTATTAAGACCCCCCCCCCCCCCCCCCCACCCCCCCCCCCCCCCCCCCATTTCAGATTTCCATGCTGCCAATTATTGTTGATGTGTGTGTATGCTACTACTGTTACCACAATCACCACTACCACCAGTACCACTCCCTCATCTCTACAACCACCACCTCCATTACAATCACCATTATATACCCCTAACACCCTCACTACCATCAGCATAACCAGTACTTATATATAACCACTATAAATAATAATAAATTGCATTTATATAGCGCATAATATGAATTAACATCTTTATGCGCTTTACAAAAAGAACAAGTTAATATCATAACAATAAAAAGTGGTGTGGGAGTGGGTCGGACTGACAACAAAAACAGGTCGCATCCGGGATGGGTGGGATGAGGGGAGCAATTGAGGAGTTCCCTCCTTCCCCATCCAATCTCACACCACAATGAGTTTTATTAAATTGTTCTTTTATGCTTGTGTAATTTTGTTTTAAGACCAAAAAATGTGTTTGTGTTTGTGTGTGTCTGTGTGTGTGTGTGGGGGGGGGGGGGGCGTGGTTCTGCAACCTCTGGTACTATGACGACCACCTCCACTACTGCTACCACTATAACTATTATACCACTACATAACAACTACCGCCACTAACATCTTTACTAAACCACCTCCAATACCCTCACCACCCTACCAAATCCACTACTCACCAGAACATATACCACTTTTACCTCCATCACCACAAACATTGCTTTCAATAACTTGAAAAAAAAATTAAAAAATACCACAAACAGGATCACCACAACAACAACCAGAACCAAAACTTCCCATACCATTTTCAACTAACAGCGTTTTGTTTGTTTTAGGTTGGGAAAACACGCACATTTTTGCTTGTAAAACTTAACACACATTTTTGCATGTATGCATATTTATGTCAAGTCTTTTATGTTCAGTAAACGTACCTACCAACACTACATAATTACACTAATTAAATGTATGACACACATATGCACAAACCAATAAACACAGATAAACTGACATTTGTATTTTCATTGCATGAAATGAACTTTGATAGTCTCAGAAGAGAATCATTTACAACAGATCAATTTGCATTACCGAGTATGCAAAGCATACACAAATGTTCACAATTACTTGATGAAGAGGAAATATCGACAATGACAATATTTAAGTTTCAAATCTCTTAGAAAATTATTATCAGAATCACAACCAAAAAGTAAGCCCCCTCCCCTAATCAAAATAGCGTAACTTTTTAACTAATACATTTGAGTAACACAATTTGGGAGGATTATTTCTTAACTTATGGGCTAACGTCTCCGTGAAAATAAACTTGGTCCGCCATGCCATGCATGAATTAGCACACATCACAGGCGACAATGTCACTTTTTAAAAGTCACAAGAGTCAATAAGTGATAATCTTCATAAGTGAAAGTCATTTATGAACCATATTATACACATAATCTTAGGTGCATCAAAACCGAAAAAGTGTTCCAAATGATCCATAAATCATTTTGGGTGCGTTTCAGACCATTTTGAGCATTAAAAAAAATTGCGGAACATAAGCATACCTTCATAACCAAAGATCAATTTAAAGCACATACATTTCATGTAAGAAGGCAAGAAGCCAACATTTATTCATTTCAATCAAAGATAAAAATACAAAATATATACAGATACATACATAAATGCATACATATATTTTAACAATTTAGCATAAGCCATATAAAAATTAATAAAATGAAATGAAAGAACTTTAAAAAGGCCATAGGGCCTTGTGAGTAAATTCTCAGGAAGTCGTATTATTTCAGTTTGGCACAATTAATAAAATGATAATTCACAATCAACAACAATAACAAATAATAAAAAAGAATCTTATTTAAGAGGATCAAATGTATATTACAATATCAATAATTTTGTAGAAAATGGTGTTTGAGCGATTTTTTAAATAATCTTAAATTAGAATGAGACCGAATAGAACTTGGTAACATATTCCAAACATTTGGCAGATTGAAACGAACAGATTTTTTAGCAAGAGTTGTGGTAACTTTATACATATGAAATGAATTACCTATGCGGGTCCGTATGTATGAATATTTTGATTAAGACAAAACATCTCTGAAATATTTAAAGGTAATACATTTTGAAAATAATTAAACCCAAGTAATAACATGTAGTACAAAAATAAATCATAAAACTTCAGAAAGTTCAACATTTTAAATAATGGAGCTGAATGAGCTAAGTAATTACTTTCTGTACAAATTCGTATGGCCTTTTTCTGTAACTTTAATAATGAGTCTATAACAAATTGAGAGGAATTTCCCCATACAACAACACAATATGACAAATGGGGCAATATCAAAGAATTATATACAAATTTCAATGCGAACAAGGGTAAGTAATGCTTAAGTTTATACAAAATTCCAATGCACTTAGAGACTTTATTAATTATATATTCAGTATGTACGCTCCAAGTTAAATGTTTGTCAATAAATACACCAAGGAAATTAACGCTATCTGATTTTTGTAACGAGTTTGAACAAATAGCTATTTCAATATTTTGAAGTGTATTTAATACAGGAATATATTTATTAAAAAATGGAACAAAGTGTGTTTTCTCAAAATTAACTAAAATTTTATTAACATTAAACCAAGTAATAACTTTATTCAATTCAATTTCAATATTCTCTTTTATGTGTTCAGTGTCTGGTTCAGTATAAAATAATGTTGTGTCATCAGCATATAATCCAAAATCAAATTTATCAGAGGATTTAATTATATCATTAATATATAATAAGAATAACAGGGGGCCTAATATAGAACCTTGGGGTACACCTTGTTGGATAGGGGTTTGAGTTGATGAACAATTAGCAAAATGTGTATTAAAGGAGTTCCACGAATACCATAATAATTTAATTTATACAACAATATATCATGATCTACTATATCAAAGGCCTTTGATAGGTCCATACAAATCACTATCCCATAATTATTCAAAGTAATAGCAGAAACAATTTAATTTTGTAAGTCAATTAATGCATGGGCTGTAGAATGATTACGCCTAAAACCATATTGATTATTACAAAGAATGTTAAAGTTACTAAGAAAATAAACAACACGATTAAATACACATTTTTCAAGTAACTTAAACAAACATGGTAAAATAGAAATGGGACGATAATTTTTCAGTAAGTGAGAGTCACCTTTCTTGTAAACAGGTACAATTTTAGCAATTTTTAATTTTTGTGGTACTAAGCCAGTTTCCATAGACTTATTAAAAATATAAACCAACGGTTTTGCAATTTGATGAATAATCCTTTTTATAATAGAAACTTTTAAACAATCATAATCATAAGAAAAAGTATTATTCATGTCACTGGTAAACTTGTAAAACTATAAAAGTCCAAGTGCACATCATGACGTGTCTAAATTTAAAAATAGCCCTAGAATCCAAACGCCTTACCAAAAATCAATGATTATGGTATCATTTTGTTGGAAAAGAAATGTTCTACTCAATCAAATACAAACAATGACATTTGATCGATGATGTTGATGAAATTAACGATTGTAGGTGTTGTATGTGGCAAGAAATGTCACAATGTAAGTTAAATAAAAAGTTTTTACCTTTTGCACTTTACTTCACCATGACATTGCAACATCCTATTTGTTTTCAAATACAGTCAACTCTGTATTAGTTTAATCCGTTGGGGTTGAATGAATTGCTTCAACTAAGAAAGAAATATATAACATCTTTGACTTAGGCGATTATTAGACTTATGCAAATTCGACTTAAGCAGAGTTGACTGTAGGTCTACTTATACAGTACTATCTGTATAGTCTGAACTCATAAAAATATGCAGACATATCGTCAATATTTTCCGATGCAGTCTATGTACGACATCGCTGTAAGAAATACCCCAATTCTCAGTACAAGTCGCTTCATGAAGGCTTCATTACCCCAACGAATTAGCTGTGCCTTTGCATAGATGGCCCGGTCAAAGACAACAGCAATGCTTTCCAGCTGTAGTTGGTATGGTCAAGACAGTACCCATATCTGTTGGGCTTGCATCTATGATGGATAAATATCCAATCTTGGAGTTTGGCCGACTTGATCCCTTGACGCCATCTCAGAAAATGGCAAATGATTAAGAATGACCCCAACTTAGTTCATCCAGTTTTTGTATTCACCTGTCCGACAGTCAAATATCTAGTGAATGCCTTGTAGCATGAGAGGTGGTATCGTAACTCAATGGCTACACAGTCTCAACCTTTGATGTGCCTTAACATATCTTCATTGGGTTTGTTCTCAGCTGCCTTTATCAAACAGTCACTCTACGCACATCATACTTATTTCCTTTACAGCTAGACGCACTGACGATCGAGGAAGGAGGATCTTGCTGAATGCCCGCTACGAGTTCGATCTTAGTCTCTTCTGCGGAGGTTCTGTTGATGATCTTCCATCTCCCAGGTCTCCATTTGCCCTTTAACAAATGAAAGACAGAAAAGAAAGAGGTGGAAACAAAGAGGAATTAAATACTAACAAAACTAGATGGATCTTCAATTATGCCTCCGCCATCACCACGCAATTTTAAAGTGATCCATGTAAATTATCATGCCCAAATAAACATGCGCTGAATTTATAAGGCATATTTGCATATATTTTTAGTCATGTGACCGTGACCTTTGAACTCATGACCCGAAAATCTAATCACATCATTGGCTCTCCAAGATACATACATAAACCAAGATTGGTCTGAATCCGCCAATCGGACCATGAGATCATGAGCTATTTTTGCATGTATAATGAGCCCTATGACCTTTGACCTAAGGACCCCAAAATCTAATCAGATCATTGGCTTCCCAAGATACATACATATATACTAAGTTTGGTAAAAATCTGTCCATTAGTTCTTGAGATAACGCAAGAACAAGCTATTTTTGCATATTAGTGAGCCCTGTGACCTTTGACCTCATGACCCCAAAATCTAATCAGATCATTGGCTCCCCAAGATACATACATATACCAAGTTTGGTAAGAATCCATCAATAGGTTCTTGAGATAATGCAAGAACAACCTATTTTTGCATATACGATGAGCCCTGTGACCTTTGACCTCATGACCCCAAATTATAATCAGATCATTGTCATTCCCATATGTACACTCACACCAAGTTATTCTTGAGATATCGCGAGAATGAAAACGGGACGTACGTACAAACGGACAGACGTACGGATGGACGGATGGATGGACAACCCGAAAATATAATGCCTCCGGCCACTTCGTTGGTGGAGGCATAAAAATAATAAATCAAAGAAACAAATGTCTTTACATAATAATTAGACAAATAATCAAATAGAAAACAAAATGAAGTCTGCAGTTGCTGTCAAGTAAACTGATGTTATGAAGAAGAATTAGCTTTTCATCAAATTTTTCAAGAACATAATGTATAGTGCACCAAGGACTGATAAATGTTAAATGCCCATCTGATAATCGGTTACAGCATTAATACAAAATGTTAGAATATTATGTTAGAAAAATTATCAAAACTACACAAACAAATATAAACACTGATAGCTGATACAAAATATATTTTAAGAATTTAAGTACCGTATCTGTTTCTTTTCCAGTGCAGCCAAAGCTCTCCTAACCTTAGAGATGTCTGTGAAGTGGCTGTAGTAAGAGCTGAAAATGATGATAGAACAGGGAATAGAGGTTAATATATTGCCTTCCTTTTTTCACTGTGGTATATAATGTATATGTATCCTTGTAAATGAGCTTACAAAGGGCACTTTGTCATCAATGATCACAGCTCCTGATCCAAATTTTAAGACGAAAGAAGAAAGAGCATCAGAATTATTTAACATATATACAGCAGGACACCACATATTTGTTTTTTGCTGGCAAACCAGACTCTATCTTTCCTAGAGGCCCTGAAGAGAAATTTCCTGCCCCAAGACTTTTATTTCATGAACAAAGTTTGCACTATTCAAAATATCACTCTGTCCAGATAAAAACTGTGATTTTAGATGAAGCCTGACGTGGGAGAAAACAATAATTTGAAGATTTTGTCAATGACAGGTTGAAAATATCCTTGCCCTATTAGGCCACCAAAATATGACTTCTGCAATAACACTCGCCCCAGTCCAGTTTGAGTGTCAAGTCATGGTATACGGTCACTGTTCCCACCCATATAAGTCAAGGGGTCAACTGCATATGCTGCAGTAACCCCTTCCTCTGTTGCCATGTAAAATACTAAGTTAAAGCTGCACTCATTGTTTAAGAACTCAAACTTGATGTTTTTCACACCATTGTTCAATGTGATGCTGACATGAATAGGTCTTATATTTGGCTTTGCCTTTGTTATGTTTATCTTAAAAGTAGTTCAAAGCTGGCTGCCAAGAATTCTTTATAGTCACAAGCCGATCTACATTCTTTGTTTTACTTTGGAATGCAATCTACTGGGCAGAATCATAAACATGTAAACAACTGGTCTACTTTGGTATTTAGAAGGCAATAATGTGTTGTCCCTTTGAAGAGATCCAATATAGATTAGATATTCACAAATAGGAATTAGAAGTACTTTTTACATCATAAGGCTTGATGTACGTGTCAAAATGTGTTTAATTTTATCCTACTACTATCCACAGATGTTTTTAAAATGAAATACTTTATTATAGCTAGAAATATTTTACCATTTTTTGTTAATCTTGTTAACTGTGTTTACTGTGTTAACTTTATTACATAATTGTGTTAGAGTGCACTGTTCCCCCCGCCCCCATTCTACTTACTAAACCGGTATTCGTATTATATATCGTATTAATAATGCATATTTGCATATATATTGAGTCATGTGACCTTGACCTTTGACATCATGACCCCAAAATCTAATCACATCATTGGCTCTCCAAGATACATACATAACCCAAGTTTGGTCCGAATCTGTCAATCGGTCCTTGAGATAACGCGATCACAAGCTATTTTTGTATATAATGAGCCCTGTGACCTTTGACCTCATGACCCTGAAATCTAATTAGATTATTGTCTTTCCCATATGTACACTCATACCAAGTTTGAAATGCATCCATCAACCGGTTCTTGAGATATCGAGAGACCAGCTATTTTTGCATATATAATGAGCTCTGTGACCTAAGACCTTTGACCTCATGACCCGAAAATCTAATTAGATCATTGTCCTTCTGATATGTCCACTCATACCAAGTTTGAAATTGATCCGTCAACCGGTTCTTGAGATATCGCGAGAACGAGCTATTTTTGCATATATAATGAGCTATGTGACCTTTGACCTTTGACATCATGACCCCAAAATCTAATCAGATCATTTTCCCTCCCATATGTCCACTCATACCAAGTTTTAAATTGATCCGTCAACCGGTTCTTGAGATATCGCGAGAACGAGCTATTTTTGCATATAATGACGACACACATCAAAAGGGTGCACTTCTCGACCGAGGTCGAAATTGAGTTAATAGTATGGTTGTTTTCTCCTTTTCTTCCTCTTTAATTTGATACCTAACACGATACATAATTTTGTTTTATTGCGGAGATATATGGTTTTAAAAGAGACTTTGGGGGGGCGTTTTGGAAATTATTTTATTGAGAAAACGGCCCTCAAAGATTACTTTCGATTTTTACCGAGCTTGCAGGTGCAATCATTGATCCTTAAAGGATCGAGCGGGTTCGTTCTATTCACATTGGATGGAACAAAAGACCCCCAAAAGACCTAGTAACCGTGACCATTCAGGCGTATAACGAGCGGGTTTGTGTGTGCGCGCGCGCAATGACTTTACTAGGATCAGTTTTGTGTTTGAAGTACTTTTGCTTAGTCGAGCCTTTTCAGTTGTGCGAGCATGTTATTGGCTTTCATCTTCACGACATCGGCTCATAAAAAAAAATTTGTAAGCAAGCAGACCTGTACGTACCCTATACTCGCCGAGCACTGGGCTCCCGGACGTGGCCGGGGAGTCAGAGCGGGCGCCTCGAAGTACTAATACTCAGGGGGGTCATACTGCGCGCTAATCAGTCCATCGAAGTTTCCCTAACCGGCCATGTTTGCTGCGTGTTAAGGCTATGGGAAAATCAGCGCGCAGTGCGTAGATTCTCTTCTAGTTATTTATATACTTCTTCTATGCTAATACTCATAGCACTCGGCGTCAGTGCAGGTGGTACATGCACAATGTCGCAAATAATAATAATTTGTAAGATCTAGAATGATGCCTAATTGCAGATCTAATCGAGTTTACGAAAAGAGTTACAATCCGTTCTGACATTATGTCGATTAGTGATTAATCTTAAAATGTTATCATTAGTATTAATAAGTGAATAAATATACCGCCGATGGCCCGATATGCATCATGTTGATTATTATGGTCGGCATCATCCTCTCATGGATCTCCATTGAAATCGTGATAGCCGCCGTCATGCTTGGCTGATCGAAGTAAGCGGTCTATTCATTCCCTTCCCTATTCATAGTTCCATACACATACTACCACGCCCGAGAACGAAATACAATAAGGCGCAGAACTTCCCAGGTAGCAAGCCAACGTTGGACCAACGTCGGAAACTTGCAAACTCGTTGGAACTTGTTGGACGTTGGACAATCTCGTTGGATCAACGTTGGACCAACATCGGTAACTCGCAGTGAAAAAGAAGTTGGACAATCTCGTTGGACCAACGTTGGACCAACATCGGTAACTCGCAGTGAAATGTACGTTGGACAATCTCGTTGGACCAACGTTGGATCAACATCGTTAACTCGCAGTGAAATAGACGTTGGACAATTTTGTTGGACTAACGTTGGATCAACATCGGTAACTCGCAGTGAAAAAGACATTGGACAATCTCGTTGGACCAACGTTGGACCAACATCGGTAACTCGCAGTGAAAAAGACGTTGGACAATCTTGTTGGACCAACATTGGACCAACATCGGTAACTCGAAGTGAAATGGACGTTGGACAATCTTGTTGGACCAATGTTGGATCAACATCGGTAACTCGCAGTGAAAAAGACGTTGGACAATCTCGTTGGACCAACGTTGGACCAACATCGGTAACTCGCAGTGAAAAAGACGTTGGACAATCTCGTTGGACCAACATCGGTAACTCGCAGTGAAATGGATGTTGGACAATCTTGTTGGACCAACGTTGGACCAACATCGGTAACTCGCAGTGAAAAAGACGTCGGACAATCTCGTTGGACCAACGTTGGACCAACATCGGTAACTCGCACTGAAATGGACGTTGGACAATCTCGTTGGACCAACGTTGCACCAACATCGGTAACTTGCAGTGAAATAGTCGTTGGACAATCTCGTTGGACCAACGTTGGATCAACATCGGTAACTCGCAGTGAAAAAGACGTTGGACAATCTCGTTGGACCAACGTTGGACCAACATCAGTAACTCGCAGTGAAATGGACGTTGGACAATCTTGTTGGACCAATGTTGGATCAACATCGGTAACTCGCAGTGAAAAAGACGTTGGACAATCTCGTTGGACCAACGTTGGACCAACATAGGTAACTCGCAGTGAAGAAGACGTTGGACAATCTCGTTGGACCAACGTTGGACCAACATCGGTAACTCGCAGTGAAATGGACGTTGGACAATCTCGTTGGACCAACGGTGGACCAACATCGGTAACTCGCAGTGAAATTGACGTTGGACAATCTCGTTGGAGCAACGCTGGACCAACATCGGTAACTCGCAGTGAAAAAGACGTTGGACAATCTTGTTGGACCAACGTTGGATCAACATCGGTACCTCGCAGTGAAAAAGACGTTGGACAATCTCGTTGGACCAACGTTGGATCAACATCGGTAATTCGCAGTGAAAAAGACGTTGGACAATCTCGTTAGACCAACAGTAATGAGTGGACTCAAGTAGAATTACAATCATAAATAGAAGTGCGCCATCCCCGGTGAATTACCATATAGGATCGATATCGGGTGTCAAGAGACCATGTATGAGTTGGGCCATCGATCTACAAGCAGTTAATAAAGTAAGCTTTCAACTATACTCGTGTGCCTACTTGTATTATATTACAACATGGTGTCTGAAGTGAAAGTGACTGTATGTCTGATTCGATTCGCCATGACCTGTGTTGTAGAAATGCTAATTTGAATCCATTTTGGGAGGCGAGCTTCACGGTTGATGTGTGACCGGATATACCATCCAGAAAACGCTTTATTGAGAACTGTACTGTTCGTTATCAACGGTGCATAGCTAGTAGGAAGAAAGAGCTCCAGAAGAGGCAGAAGCGATACTATGACCAGGGTGCCAAGTCGCTGCCGGTGTTGAAGTCTGGAGAACGTGTGTACTACCAAGTGGGAAAAGAATGGAAACCTGGCGTAGTGACAACTCAAGATTCAACGCCCCGCTCGTACCACATCCAGAGTGAGAAAGGTGGGCGGTATCGCCGGAACAGACATCATCTAAAGAAGCGTCGCGCACCTGAAGGTAACATATCCATGTTCCAGTAAACGAGGAAACGGAGGTCCCAGAAGCGTGCTGGAGTGAGGTGAAGCCGCCCTCGCAAGAACGTGACAGGCGCTACCCACTTCGACGTCTACTCTCAGACCACCGGATAGATTAGATTTGTGATAGAGATGAATACCATTTAGGGCAGAATAATCCCTTGGTATCATCTAGGCGTTGGGTAGTCCACCCTGGCACTAGCACGTTAAACCATTTTGCATAAGGTAAATGTCGGTCTTACAATAGGGGATGACAACCGTACGAAAGGGGCAGAATAATCCCCTGGTTCCATCTTCTGGGTGTCGGGTACGTCTACCCTGACACTCAAGTTTGTAATTTACCAGTATTTATTATTGTTATGCCAGAGTTACACATGGCATTTCGCCTACTTGTATTATATTACAACACCATGCGATGGATCAACATCGGTAACTCAAAGTGAAATGGAGGTTGGACAATCTCGTTAGAGCAACGTTGGATCGACATCGGTAACCCACAGTGAAACGTTCGTTATTCCAACGAGAATCCAACATTTCACATCTGTTGTTCACTACATGTAGCTGTTATGTTAGAAAAGGTAATTTTTTTACTCGTAGCACAGGTGGTCAAAACCCCCTTGCATAATAAAAGGATTTAAAATTAGCTGCTGAAAGCAGGATGTATGCCATCGTTGGATCAACGTTGGTTCAACGTTGGATGAACGTTGGTTATTATTCATGAATATTCATGAGTGGTTATCATTGACTGCAAAAAGCATTAATAATCATGTTATTTGATTGTTCAGAATGAATCCAATGTTATTATTTACTCATTATTTGAAATATATGTAAGTTATTTATCTACACAAACATTCTAAAGGTTTGTTTCCATGATGTATTTGTGTAAATTCTTAAAACTTTATCCAAACATTCAACTTTATCGAAATACCAACCATCAAACAAATATTAACACAGAAGCTAGGTTATATAAAGCTGAGTGGATGATGTAGATGTAGTGAGTGTAGGAATAGGAATAGGACTATATGGATAGGAATAGGACTAGGAATAGGGTTAGGGTTAGTCTTAGGTAAAGGGAAAGCTAGGATAGGATGTTCTAGATATCACCAATAGGCGTGTCATATGAATATTAATTTAATTTTTTTAGTACGGTGAGACGTTGGTCCAATGTTGGACCAACGTTGGACCAACGTTGGATCAACGTTGGACCAACGTTGGAGAAATGTTGGTGAATTACGCTGGACCAACGTTGGATGCTTGTTGGAGACATGTTGGATGCTTGTTGGAGACATGTTGGATGCTTGTTGGATGAGTGTTGGAGACATGTTGGATGCTTGTTGGAAATATGGTGGATGCTTGTTGGACACATGTTGCTTTGACGTTGGATCAACGTTTGCGTACGCCCAACCAACGCTGCTCCAACGTTGGCGTATACAAAATACCAACCTTGGATCAACGTTGGAAAAGCGTTGGTCCAACGTTGACAAATGACAACTTTCCAACGATGGACCAACGTTGATCCAACGTTGGTATTTTGTTTTCGCCAACGTTGGAGCAGCGTTGTTTGGGCGTACGCAAGCAACGTTGGTCCAACGTTGCCGGACAACGTTGGACCAACGTTGCCGAAAAAATTGGACAACGTTGGTCCAACGTTGGACCAACGTTGGCTTGCTACCTGGGACATATCCGTTTGGATACTTGTATAATTTGATAATTCCAGACCTCACCTTTTTTTCAAGTGCTTGAATATCATACAGATATAAATTGCGTAATTTCTTGAGGAGCAAGCTCCCGGGGAAAATTTGTATCATTTCTTTATCCTGTGAACCTCTTTTGTTTAGTTTATTGCTGCATTATTAATCAAAATGGGTCCGCAATCACCCCGTGAAAATCATCACTTATGCACACGGTATTGGAAATAATTCAGAAGATTAAGAATAATCAAAACCATGCGTTGTATTGTATCAACAGTTCCTTACAACAAAATAAAAACCAAACATATTATACTAATCAGTTATATAACCAAATTTAACAATGATACTAATACTGAACCTATCCCTAGATTTATACACGTACTTATAGCTAATTTGTTGCTGTTTATTCTATCAAACTGTAGTTTAAACCATTTTGATACAATTATATGGGATGGAACACCCCCCCCCCCCCCCACCCCCATTCCCCACTTAACAATACACCCGCGAAACGGTGAACCCCTCCACCCAATTTTGGCCGATAATTAAGCACCCTCTATTATTGGTGATGGATACCCCCGTTCCCCGCCTAATAGAAAGCCTCGGAAAACAGTTACCCCGCCCCCCCCCCCCGCCTCCCTGCTTCCCGCCCCCCCCCCCCCCCATCAAGTGTTCTCGGTCAACGATGCATTTTGTAAAGTAGCCCTCCCCCTCATGACTACCTGCTTTCAAAATAAAAAGTGCGTTATGTTATCTCCCCCCCCCCCCCCCCCCGCACACACACCCGTAATTTGGGCAAGAATACCCCTCCCCTATTTTGGGCGATACCCCCCCCCCCCCCGCCCACGGTGGAAAACCGTAACATCCCCCGCCCCCACCGCCATCCCCCCCCCCCCCCCACATCCCCCGGCGCCCCTGCTTATCACCAACATCCCCGTTGTCTTGGTCTCGGCCTCGAAAATCTTAGCGCAGAATGACGGTTATCAGAACAGATTTGTTTGAATTCAATTAAATATGAAACATGTATAATTTGATACTCAAAACCCCATCTTTTTCCTCTTTTTTAAGTTAGTGAATATTGTACAAATATTATAAATTCCGTCATTTCTTGAGTAACACCGGCTCCCGGAAAAAAAACTCTAAGCATTTCTTTATTCTGTCAGCCTTTTTTGGGTTTTGATTATAAATCAAAAGGAATACAAAGTTACCCCGTGAATAATAATTTAGGTACACCACGCACGCGGTTTTAGATATACATGATCACAACAATATTGTATTGTAAAAACATCAGTTATATAACCAAAATAAAATGATAATTATAATAACTATAACAGATTCGTTAGAATACAAAGTGAATTCGAGACCCCATCTGTTTCTTTTTTTCAAGTGCTTGAATATTATAAAGATATCAATTGCATCACTTCTTGAGAAAAAAACTCTTAGCATTTCTCTATCCTGTCAACCATTATTTTTGTTATTTTCCCTACCATTTGCAAAAACTCTCTTCACCATCTACCAAACAAATATCCTCGGATTTGCCATGCTCATTTATCAAGTAGATAGTGTAGCGATCTGCTTCGTGGTTAAATCGGTACTCACTGTCCACATGTTATCAATTCAGTGTCGAAACCCGCCAGGACTAATCGCTATGTAAATAATCTCTCTCTACCGAGGACCCCGGCCCTGAAGGCCACATACGTTCCAATCAGTCGACTGGAATGCGCTCGGTGTTAATGTAGCTCTCTTGCACGCCACGGCATAGGTAGCCTATATCCATGCAATTTTATGAGCGCGATTCAGTGTGGAAACTCACCACAAACCAGTGTCGAAACCCAGAGACTAATCGCTAAGTAAATAATCTCTCTCCACCGAGGACCCCGGCCCTGAAGGCCACAGATGTTCTAATCAGTCGACTGGAATGCGCTCGGTGTTAATGTTGCTCCCTTGCACGCCACGGCATAGGTAGCCTATATCCATGCAATTTTATGAGCGCGATTCAGTGTATAAAGTGACCACAAGACCAATTAACTGTGTCAATACAGCCTTGGCGAGAGCGTCCGATACCCTACCTCATGATTATTCATAAGCCCGATATCTACAAATCCGGCGAAAGGGTGGCGCTCAACGAAAAGAGAAGCTCGGTCGCGCGGGAATGATGGCTAGTACTTATCCACGCGACTCTATCAAATCGATGGGGACTCGCGCGTCATGAATAATGAATAAATTAGAGGAACTTCGGGGCCATCTGGACGTCGATCCCGACCGCGCCAGGAGTCGGGAATGCGACAGTCCGGAGCTCCGAGACCGGGCCCGTCGACGGATCCGGGTCCCGGCGATCGAGGAGCGCCGGGGAAAGAGGAGATGCATTGGAGAAATCGCCCATTGGCAAAGCACGGGCGACCCCCCTCGTCGCGTTAGAGTATTAATATATGTAGACTAGCTGTTTGCGCCCGTTAAACGGGCGCTCTTTGCTGCGGCAGCCATTTTGCTTTTTCGAGGTGTTACTTGTCCTTTAAAGCTATATTTATGGTTATTTCGTTGCTTGTATCGCAAAATGAACGGATTGTGACACATTATTGGTCTCTGTGTCAAATACTGAGCTTGTATAAAAAACTGCACGTCGATCTCCAAATGAAGTATTGGTACAGTGAAGAGATCATTGTGTATTTTTTTAAACTGGTATATTTTAAGCTGTTACATAATAAAAACCTGCGAACGGTTATCTCCCCCCTTTTTTAAATTTATTTATTTATTATTATTATTATTTATTTATTTTTTATTTATTTTTTTTTTTGGGGGGGGGGGGGAGGGGACGGGGGAGGGGGAATTAAACCTCTCCCCTATTATCGTGTCGCAAAACAGTTTTATCATAACACATATCCGTTTGGATACTTGTATAATTTGATAATTCGAGACCTCACCTTTTTTTCAAGTGCTTGAATATCATACAGATATAAATTGCGTAATTTCTTGAGGAGCAATTAGCTCCCGGGGAAAATTTGTATCATTTCTTTATCCTGTGAACCTCTTTTGTTTCGTTTTTTGCTGCATTATAAATCAAAATGGGTCCGCAATCACCCCGTGAAAATCATCAATTATGCACACGGTATTGGAAATAATTCAGAAGATTAAGACTAATCAAAACCATGCGTTGTATTGTATCAACAGTTCCTTACAACAAAATAAAACCAAACATATTATAATCAGTTATATAACCAAATTATAACAATGATACTAATACTGAACCTATCCCTAGATTTATACACGTAATTATAGCTAATTTGTTTATGTTTATTCTATCAAACTGTAGTTTAAACCATTTTGATACAATTATATGGGATGGAACACCCCCCCCCCCCCCCCCATTCCCCACTTACACAATACACCCGCGAAACGGTGAACCCCTCCACCCAATTTTGGCCGATAATTAAGCACCCTAGTATTGGTGATGGATACCCCCGTTCCCCGCCTAATAGACAGCCTCGGAAAACAGTTACCCCGCCCCCCCCCCCCCGCCTCCCTGCTTCCCGCCCCCCCCCCCCCCCCCATCAAGTGTTCTCGGTCAACAATGCATTTTGTAAAGTAGCCCTCCCCCTCATGACTACCTGCTTTCAAAAAACAAAAAAATGCGTTCTGTTATCTCTCCCCCCCCCCCCCCCTCCCCCGCACACACACCCGTAATTTGAGCAAGAATACCCCTCCCCTATTTTGGGCGATACCCCCCCCCCCCGCCCACGGTGGAAAACAGTAACATCCCCCGCCCCCACCACCCCCCCCCCCCCCCCCACATCCCCCGGCGCCCCTGCTTATCACCAACATCCCCGTTGTCTTGGTCTCGGCCTCGAAAATCTTATCGCAGAATGACGGTTATCAGAACAGATTTGTTTTAATTCAATTAAATATGAGCATGAATTTGATACTCAAAACCCCATCTTTTTCCTCTTTTTTAAGTTAATGAATATTGTAAAGATATTATAAATTGCGTCATTTCTTGAGTAACACCGGCTCCCGGAGAAAACTCTAAACATTTCTTTATCCTGTCAGCCTTTTTTTGCTTTGTTTATAAATCAAAAGGAATGCACATTTTCCACCTTCGAAGGGAGTATTCCAGCAAGTTGCCTGTACTGTTAGGCTCACACAGTGCTACTGAAACCCGTTCCCATTTCTCTGAAGCCGAGAGTATCTAAATGCATTGATTATTATTGACTACTCTTGCAAGATATGCTTGAGTTTGCTGTTCCTATACCAATACACCGAATTCGTATGAAAATCCCCGAAAGCAACTAAAATTAATAGACACAGCTTCGTGTACAAAATGTCTTTTCCCCTATATACTATTTGGAAAAAACCATCCGGAGACTTAATCGCTATGTAAATAAAGTATTTCTGCGGCGGGCCCTAGCCCTGAAGCTTATCGCAGACTATACCGCTATGTAAATAGGCCGTCTCCCCCCTGTTCCAAATCTTTTTATGAGCCACGGATACTAATCGCTCGAAAGGAATGCGCTCGCCATTAACGACACGCCAAGGCATAGGTTGGTCTTATCCATGCACTTTTATGAGCGCGATTCAGTGTATAAATTTACCGCAAGACCAATTAGCTGTGTAAATAAAGTCTCTGATAGAAGGGTCCAAGACCATTCCTTTTGAATATTCATAGGCCCGATATCTACAAATCCCTCGAAGGGAACTCGCTCGTCGGAAAGCAGGGCTCAGTCGCGCGCGAATGATAGCTAGTCCTTATCCACGCGACTCTATAAAATCGATGGTGACTCGCGGCGTCATGAGCGTCATGAATAATGAATAAATTAGACGAACTTCGGGGCCATCTGGACGTCGATCCCGACCGCGCCGGGAGTCGGGAATGCGACAGTCCGGAGCTCCGAGACCCGGCCCGTCGACGGGTCCGGGTCGCGGCGATCGAGGAGCGCCGGGAAAAGAGGAGATGCATTTTTAGAAATTGCCATTGGTAATGCACGCGCGACCCCCCTCGTCGCGTTAGAGTATTATTAGGTATTGACTAGCTGTTGGCGCCCGTTAAACGGGCGCTCTTTGCTGCGGCAGCCATTTTATTTTTGTCGAGGTGTTACTTGTCCTTTAAAGCCTAATTTTGGTTATTTCGTTGCTTGTATCGCAAAATGAACGGATCGTGACGCATTATTGGTCTCTGCGCCAAATATAGCGCTTGTATTACAAACTGCACGACGATCTCCAAATGAAGTATTGGTCAATGGGTGATTTCAAGTATGGTGTTGAGGGCTGGTGTTAGTGTTTATCAAACTGGTGTTTGTGTGTAATAAACACTAACACCGGCCTTAAACACCATACTTGAAATCACCCATTGAAGAGATCATTTTGTATTCTTTCAAACTTCTATATTTTGAGCTGTTACATTATAAAAACCTGCGAACAGTTATCTCCCCCCTATTTTTATTTAGTTTTGTATTTATTATTATTATTATTTTATTTATTTATTTATTTATTTATTTTTATTTTTATTTTTGGCGGAGGGGGGGGGGGGGGTGGGGTGGAGGGGAAAACCTCTCCATTATTTTGGGCGATGGACCCCCTCCCCCTCCCCCCCCCCCCCCCCACACACACATACGCACCTGTGGAAAACGGCTACATCCCCCAGCTCCCTCCCCACCCCGCCCATCAATGCCGCCTCCTAATGTACACAAATAACCATTTGTCTTGGTCTCTACCCCGAACATCGTGTCGCAAAACAGTTTTAACAGATCTGTTTGGATACATGTATACTTTGATAATTCGAGACCCCACCTTTTTTCAAGTGCTTGAATATCATACAGATATAAATTGCGTCATTCCGGGGAAAATTGTTATCATTTCCTTATCCTGTGTGTTTTGTTTCGTTTTTTGCTGCTTTATAAATCAAAATGGGTGCGATCACCCCGTGAAAATCATTAAGGTACATTCACTAATGCACACGGTATTGGAAATAATTCAGAAGATTAAGAATAATCAAAACATTGTTGTATTGTAGCACCCGTTCCTTACAACAAAATAATACCAAAAATATTATAATCAGTTATATTTATACACGTACTTATATCTATTTGGTTGCTGATTATTCTATCAAACTATAGATTAAATTATTTTGATGCTATTTTAGGCACTGAACCACCCCCCCAATCCCCCTCCCCTACCCCCCCCCCCCCCCCATTCCCCACTTACACAATACACCCGCGAAACGGTGATCCCCTCCACCTACTTTTGGGCGATAAGCACCATCTAACTGTTGGTGATGGATACCCCCATTCCCCGCCTAATAAAAAGCCTCGGAAAACAGTAACCCCACCCCCCCCCCCCCCCCCGCCCCCATCAAGTGTTCCTGGTCAACGATGAATTTTGTAGAGTAATCCCTCCTCCTCATAACATCCCGATTGTACAATAAAAACTGCGTAAAGTTTTCTCCCCCCCCCCCCCCACTCCCACACACACACACCCGTATTTTGGGCAAGGATCCCCTCCCCTGTTTTGGGCGTTGCCGCCCCCCCCCCCCCTCCCCCCGTCAACGGGGGAAAACAGTAATATCCTCCCACCCCCACAAAGGCCCCACATCCCCCGGCGCCCCTGCCCATCACCACCACCCTTGTTGTACGAACATTAACCAATTGTCTTTGACCCGGCCTCGAAAAAATCTTGTCGCAGAACGACGGTTATCATGCAGAACAGAATTGTTTGAATTCAATAAAATATGTAACATGTATAATTTGCTACTCAAAACCACATCTTCTTCCTGTTTTTTTTTTTAAGTTTGTGAATATTGCGTCATTTCTTAGTAGCATGCTCCCGGAGAAAATTCTAAACATTTCTTTTTCCTGTCAACCTTTTTTTGCTTTGTTTATAAATCAAAAGGAATACAAAGTCACCCCGTGAATAATCAATTATATACACCACTGATGCATGCGGTATGAGATGTAAATGGTCACAACAATATTATATTGTACAACAATCAGTTATATAACCAAATTAAAATGATAATAATAATTTGCTACTCAAAACCACATCTTCTTCCTGTTTTCCTGTTTTTTTTTAAGTTCGTGCATATTGTTAAGATATTATAAATTGCGTGATTTCTTGGTAGCATGCTCCCAGAGAAAACTCTAAACATTTCTTTATCCTGTCAACAAATCAAAAGGAATACAAAGTCACCCCCGTGAATAATCATTTAGATACACCACAGATGCACGCGGTGTACAAAATGTCTTTTCCCCTTTATACTATTTGGAAGATCTCGCTTAACCATATAGACCAAACAATAGATTTGCCATGCTATCTCACGTATCAAGTCAATTAGATTATAGCGAGCTGCTCCGATGTGAAATGGGTACTTCATATCCAGGCGTTATCAATTCAACGTCGAAACCCGCCGGAGACTAATCTTGTTTCACCATCGACCAAACAAATATCCTCGGATTTGCCACACTATCACATTTATCAAGTAAAGAGTGTAGCGAGCGGCTTCGTGGTTAAATGGGTAATCAGTATCCACGCGTTATCAATTCAGTGTCGAAGCCTGCCAGAGACTCACTAATCGCTATGTAAATAAACTCATTCTGCGGAGCACCTCTCGCGTTCCTGAAGATTATCGTAAGCCACATATATAACAATGCGTCGATTGGAACCGCTCGCTGTAAATGTAGCTCCTTTGCACGCCAAGGCATAGGTCGTCCTTATCCACGCGATTCAATGAGCGCAATTCAGTGTTGCAAGTCACCGCAAACCAATTAGCTGTGTAAATACAGTTTCCCCGTTCTAAATGAGCCACAGATACTAATCGCTCGAAAGGAATGCGCTCGCCGTTAACGACACGCCAAGGCATAGGTTGGTCTTATCCACGCGATTTCATGAGCTCGATTCAGTGTATAAATTGACCACAAGACCAATTAACTGTGTCAATACAGCCTTGGCGAGAGCGTCTGAGACCCTACCTCATGATTATTCATAAGCCCGATATCTACAAATCCGGCGAAAGGGTGGCGCTCAACGAAAAGTGAAGCTCGGTCGCGCGGGAATGATGGCTAGTACTTATCCACGCGACTCTATCAAATCGATGGGCACTCGCGCGTCATGAATAATGAATAAATTAGAGGAACTTCGGGGCCATCTGGACGTCGATCCCGACCGCGCCGAGAGTCGGGAATGCGACAGTACCGATCTCCGATACCGGGCCCGTCGACGGGTCCGGGTCGCGGCGATCGAGGAGCGCCGGGAAAAGAGGAGATGCATTTTTAGAAATTGCCATTGGTAATGCACGGGCGACCCCCCTCGTCGCGTTAGAGTATTAATATATGTAGACTAGCTCTCTTTGCTGCGGCAGCCATTTTGCTTTTTTGAGGTGTTACTTGTCCTTTAAAGCTATATTTATGGTTATTTCGTTGCTTGTATCGCAAAATGAACGGATTGTGACACATTATTGGTTTCTGTGTCAAATATTGCGCTTGTATCACAAACTGCACGACGATCTCCAAATGAAGTATTGGTACAATGAAGAGATCATCTTGTATTCTTTCAAACTTCTATATTTTGAGCTGTTACATAATAAAAACCTTCGAACGGTTATCTCCCCCCTATTTTTTATTTATTTATGTATTTATTATTATTATTATTTTATTTATTTATTTTTTTATTTTTATTTTTTTTTTTGGGGGGGGGGGGGGGGGGGGTGGGGTGGAGGGGGAAACCTCTCCATTGTTTTTTGCGATGGACCCCCTCCCCCCTCCCCCCTCCCCCCACACACACACACACGCACCTGTGGAAAACGGCTACATCCCCCAGCTCCCTCCCCACCCCGCCCATCAATGCCGCCTCCTAAT
>JBAMJV010005167.1:0-43991 GCA_037951105.1 Echinarachnius parma
CCGCTCAGTCGCTTCGCTCCCGCTGGCTTGGTCGCTTCGCTCCCTCGCAATGTCTCACTCTCACCTCTGGCTCAAAGTTGGCAACCCTGAGATGGTGATTGAACATGTAAAGGATGGGACTTTCCCATAATGGTTAAAACATTTCAGCTACCTCCAACAGTTGAAAAGTAAAATTATATATTGTGCCCCCCCCCCACGAAAATGTAAGGCCCCCCAGCCCCCCCCCCCCCCCCCCCACTGAAAAAAATCTTTGCTACGCCGCTGGCGCGGACATATATATATATCGTTCATTTGTTGTTCAATATACGATAAGTCCTCGCTTTCTCGTCTCCCCTTCATTACTTATAGGAATATAATGTTGTGATATAAACAGTTATGTTGATGGTCGTAACTTAATTATAAAGAGTTTTTATCTTTTAAAAATTTAGTTACCAAATCATCTTTCCATTATGTTTACATCCTTTATTTGATACAGACTTTAGTTTTTATAACGTAACAACGTTTTTGAGGGATCTAGTAACTTTGTTGACATGTGCGAAAAGTCATGAATGGTTGATAAAATGTGTATTTTTGTGGTATGATATGTCCACAAAGTGATGTGCGTAATGCTTTATGGCCGACTAATGAGCGAAATGGACAATGATATTTACTAACTCATTGCACTGATTTTGTACATAGTTATACATTTCCAGTCGATAGTTCAAGTCAAAGACTTTAAAGGGATAGTTGAGTTTGGTAGAGGGCGCTAGGCTACTTATTTTTTTCGTGAGGTAATGAAAAACTGAGTGTAAAATTTGAAAGAGCATAATATTTAAATAAAAAAATCATCTTTGTTTGATCAAAATCGGTTCAGAGACGGCTGAAATATCCATAAATATAACAATTTGTAATAAAGCTGGGGCCCCGGGTTTATTAGAGAATTTTGAACCAGCCGTTAAAAATTCAAAAAAATGCTTCCTCTTTTCAAAAAGTTACAAACTAGGTAATTAAATAGTTGTTGGTTATTCTCTATCTAATCACTATTTCAACAAAACATCACATGCACAACATTATATTCAAAATGGTTGAAACCGATTGAGTGTTTAGAGAGCGCCCTCTTACGTTTTAACGGCTCTTTTAATGATAACATGATCTTTACTACGTCATTTGTAATTTTGTGTTCCTTTCTAGTTATAACTATTAGTTTGTAATTGTAATGAAGCAGGTTTTTGGTTACTAAATTCAGTTTCACCAAAACTGTACTCTCCTTACCAGAACTCAACTATCCTTTAATCGTAGATATATTTGTTTACCGAAATGGCAAGGGTAATGGGAGAAACACTTTTAGATTTTTAATAAATACCGATTATACTTGAAAATAATTATGTAGTAATCAAAATGGCTCTTGAAATTGAATCGATATATCGACATGCAGCTATTTTGATTCATGAAATACCGTAAATGTTTGAATAGAAGCGCTATGGTACATGCTCTGTAAAATAGCGTCATCTGAGTCCAAAAGTATGAAGTTTCCCGAGACGTTGAACGCAATTTAATGTGAATGATAATGAATATTGATGATGAATAATGACTACTAAATGTAAGTTGGTTTACAGGTAGCTTGCGATTGAAATAAACGATTGTATCAAAAAGGGTATTATATAACAGATTACTGATTCAAATTCTTAATAGATGATGTTCAAAGCCACACTATCAACAAAGGCTAATTTAAATGGGGCCTATATAGACCTCTCTTGCAGGTGGGAAAACATTTACGTTCCGAGTAAAATTTGCATTGGGAGGTATACATGAGATTAGTGTTTCGCATCCACACTTCCTTGATTTAAGTATTTATGGAGAAAATAGTCAGCCTCATAAAAATTGATTATCAGCTCGTCACTAAATTTCCTAGACTCTTGAATTTCTAAAATGAGAATTGCGGACAACAAATATTTACATCGGATATGAAAACATTATAGGTGAAACTTAAATGTGCTAATAATATCACACCGCATTTCGATCTTTGTAAAATTTGATCTATGTACATACAAAAATGATGTCTAGGTTAGGGTTAGGGTTTGTTCTTGTCGAGCCCACCGTAGGTGGAGGGAGACTAAGGGATTCAAATTGCGTCCGTCTCGTCCGTCTGGTTGTCCGTCCGTCTGTCCGTGACGCTTACGAAATGTAATAACTTTCAACCCTGCATCTGTTTGTAACCAAACTTGATTGGTAGATGCCCTACGTTGGCCTCCATGATATTCTGGGGTCAAAGGTCACATAAGTAGGTCAAAAGTCAAATGAGGTCAAGTGCGCGCAAGTGGGCGAGACACTTTACGGCTATCGCCTTGTTTGGATTGTTTTTGTTAAGAATGGTATAATGATCAATTATTATTAGTGCATTTTTATATTCATATGAATTTCCCGAGTTGAGCATACTTCTACTTCTACTTGGGTACTCGACAGGGTCCATCAGTCAGGACGTAGAGTCGAGGGGAACCGGTGAGGTGTCCCATTAATTGCCGATTGAGGCAACTGCTCCCGCAAAGGCTCCTAGTGATGTAGAAGCCAAGATATTATTGGGGAGCGCATTCCATGCTGTTACAGTTTGTGGGAAGTAGGAGTTCTGGTAAAGCTGAGTTCGAGTATGTTATATGCTTGAGCTTATTTGGGTGGTATTGTCTGGTGATGCTTGGGCCATTGGTGTGAGGAGTTGGTCAGGTGTAATTGCTACCATGCCATTCTGAATTTTGTAGAGGAGGCTAAGGCAGGAGATGTGTCTGCGCCTTTCCAGTGTAGTCCATTGAAGTTGTTGAATCATAGCAGACACACTCTCAGAATGGCGGTATTGTTGAAGAACGAATCTTGCTGCTCGCCTCTGTACAGCTTCAATCTTTGAGATGCTCTTCTTTGTAGATGGATTCCAGACTGTTGCACAATATTCCAAGCGAGGTCTAACCAGGGAGAAGAAGGCTTGTTGTCGGATCTTCTGGGAAGAGCGTCGTAGATTCCTATTGATAAGCCCGAGCATTTGGTTGGATTTCGATGCAATTCCATCAATGTGTTTTTGCCAGGATAGGTTGTGAGAAAAAGTAAGACCCAGGTATTTGTAGTTTTGAACTGCTGTAAGTTGAGTATTGCCCAGTAGGTAATTGCTTCAATGTTGTTTCGGCGGAGTGAGAACCGTAGAAGATTGACATTTCTCTGTGTTGAATTTCATCTGCCAGGTAAGAGACCATTGATGAAGGCGGTCAAGGTCCCGCTGAAGCGCATGGTGGTCCGAGATGTCATGAATAGGATTGTATATGAGACAGTCATCTGCAAACAGCCTTAGCTTGGACGTGATACCATGGGAGATGTCATTTAATAAATGTGATGAACAATAGGGGGCCCAGTACCGTTCCTTGGGGAACACCAGATGACACATGGATCGTGTCAGATGCTTGTCCATCTACAACCACCCGCTGGGATCGGTCTGTGAGGAATGATCTGATCCATTGCTGTAGTTCGCCTCGGATGCCGTAGTGTCTGAGTTGAGTAAGAGGCGCTCATGGGGGACACGGTCGAAAGCTTTCGAAAAATCCAGAGCAATCGCATCAACCTGGTCTTTTTGGTCCAGTGAACGTGCCAGATCTTCGGCTGTCATAATTAACGGGTCTCACATGAGCGGCCTGCTCGGAACCATGTTGAGAGTCGTGTAGTACGTTGTTGGTATCGTAGTGGTGCATTATCTGACTGAAGATGATATGTTCTATCAACTTACTGCATATCGATGTTACGGAAACAGGACGATAGTTTGAAGGGGTGCTTTTGTCTCCCTTTTTAAAAATGGTGTGATGTTCGCCAGGCGCCAGTCTGATGTACTTGTCCAGTGTTCAGTGACTGCTGGAAGATGAAACACAAAACTGGTGCTAGATCCTTGGCGAAACTCTTCAGAAATTGGCCTGGGATTCCATCTGGACCAGTAGCTTTATCAGTCTTGATGGCCTCTAAAAGCTTCTGGACTCCATTTGGTGTGATTAGAAATGTTCTCCATCGTAGGGACGTTGGATTCTCCAAGATTGGGTAGAACTGTTGTATCTTCAGCTGTGAACACCGACTGGAATTGTTGATTAAATACCTTCGCCTTTCTTGTGGCGTCAAAGACTACTTTTTCATCATGCTTGAGTGGAGAAATGCCCGCTGGATCTTGCTTTTTTGATCTTATGAACTTCAGAAGGCTTTGTCGGCTTTGTCTGAACCAGTAAACATGTTGCTTTGGTAAGACCAGTAGTTGTGTCTTATTTCCTTCCGCAGTGACTTTTGATAGTCCCGGAATGGTCCCCAATCTCCGATTGCTTGGCCTTATTGTAGAGTTTCTGTTTCCTTTTAATCTTCTTCCTTATCTGATTGGTAATCCATGGACTTGAGTTATTGGGTTTTGACATCTTTGATGGAATATGATTTTCCCATGAAGAGCGTGATCTTAGATTTGAAGATGTCCCAGTTTTCCTGTACTGATCTAGAACCAGGATTGCTGCTGAGAAAGTCCTGCTGCCATGTATCGATTGCAGGACTGCAGATTGGGGATATTAGCTTTACTGAAGAGGTAGATTTTCCTTGGCATCTTCTTTGTCCGCTTTGGCGTAGAGTTGAGCAGGAAAGTAACTGCATCATGGTCGCTAATGCCTCCTGTGACTTCACAGTTGGTGATGTGACAGGGTGACTTGTTAGAACCAAGTCTAAGATGTTCTTTGTATTTCCAGATATTCTAGTCGGCTCAGTAACCAGTTGATCAAGGAAAAAGTCATTGCAGATATCTAGTAGCAGGGCGCATTTTGTTGCTTCTGTAGCGTATGGTTTTACCACTCTGTTAGTCCAATCAATGTCTGCCAGATTGAAGTCGCCCCCCAGAATAACAACGGTCTCTTTGAATCTAGCATACATGTTAGCTAGTGACCTTTCAAGTTCCTGAAGATTTGTAGGGTCAGACTTTGGTGGTCGATAGAACGAGCTATAACTAGCCGTTTGAATCCTTGGATATTCAGTTCTATGTATAAGACTTCTGCTTCACCTTCAACGAGGTTACATCGTTGCAACGAGGTCATCTTTGATCATGATAAACACTCCTCCTCCCTTTCTGCATGTATTCTATCCTTCCTAATGTTGTGAATCCACGTGGAGTGATCTCAGCAGTCATGATTCAGGTTTCAGGTGGGATTCAGTACCTATTATAACATCTGGTTTGTGGCTTTCAATCATCACTTCCAAGTGTGGAAGTTTGTTACAAATGCCATCACAGTTTATCAGTAGGCATTTCAGGTTCTTGGTGCGTTGTCGTTGTTGAGTAGATGGACGTTGGGCGCCCAGTTTCCTTCTAGGTGTTGAAGTGGCGGATGGTGAGCCTATGTGAATGTTGTTTCCATCAGGCTCAGGGAGGGCTGTATCATCCATAAAGTTGTTTGGAGTATCTCCCAATGTGTCACTCAGGCTGCTAAATTGGTTGGCGGTTGAAGTGACACTTGAGCTGTTGAACAGGGATGAACTTACATTTGGTAGTCCACACTGACAGCATATCCATGTCATGCTAGTATTTGCATAAGTATCATAAATCTGCTTGGGCATGTTCATACACTCTGTGTGATACCAACCATCGCATGTATCACACTGTAGGCACTGCTGGTCCCCTTTTGCTGGTTTCTTGCATATCAAACAGGGGTACTTGACTGAACGAGGGCCCGGGTTCAGTTCCGTGTCTCCTGCAAGCAAAAGAAGGACTGTGAAGTATGCATGATTTCTCTCCTTGATGTTAATGTCGAGGCGTGGGTATTGAAGCTTCAATGAAGAAAATATTTTTGTATTTTCTATGCGTCGATCTGTGATTCTATCGTGAGTGGATCGGGTTAAAGCTTCATGTTTGTAGTTGAGACCAGCTTGTCTAATCCAGTATGTGAAGAAGCTTGTTGAGGGTTCCAAGACTATGCCGGGTTCTAGAGTAGATTTCAATGTTGCACCAGTGTCGTATGGTGACACAATATTGAGAAGACTGAAGAAAATCACAAACATTCCATAGGAAAATTTAAATGCCTCCATTTTTAATGTCAATATTGTTATGTGTGATGCGATATTCAATACTACTAATAAATTGAGTTGCTGATTGTAACTATATTATTATATTAGTTAAGTAAATTCAAGTCACAAAAAAACAATGTTACTATATTCAGACCTAATAATGAATAATAACAATAATTGAGTTGCTGATTGTGACTATATTAGGGGTACCCTATGACATTAAATTAATATAATCAATAAATTGACTTGGTCGACTAAGTTCTGTGGCACAAACACGACATTACTGGACAATCCTAACAATTACAAAGCTTGGTCTTGTTGCTCTGTTCACCAGCAGTTTAAGGATGTGAAATCCCGCGGCACACTACTCAAAAGAGCTCTAACAAGCCAAGCTTATACGGAGCCTATAAGTATAATAATCCCGTGTATGTACCACTCACCCAATCGATTCAAGAACAAATTATGATCAACGGAAAACAGGAGAAATAAAAACCAATAAACAACAAATTGTTAACTTTATATCAACACTCAACCACACTCAACGCCCAAATCAGTACGAAGCGTAAAACATCTACAAATGCACATATATCTTCAAAAAACTAGTTATACAATTAGTTATATTAATTCATAATAATAGGAAGATGAATGTGCATAATATTATTGAAGTAAAGGATATTATATTCTTGGGGAGTCCTCTCACGTTGATCCTCAGTGACGTCACGTAGACAACTCAACAAACTTCACTGCGCAAACTTCAAATGAAAGCGCTAGCGCAGGTGTATCGTGCGTAATAACAAACATACTAGTAATAAAATAATAACAGTGAGCGCGATATGTTGTCATAACAAGTGTATAGCACTACGCGCAACGAAAACAACTACAATTTTGACTTCCTCCACTAAAAAAAAATCCAAATTTGATCACTAAATCACCAAAAATGCGAAAATCAAAAAACTAAACCGAAAAATAAATCCGAAAAATGGCTTGCACGCGTCCAGATCGTCACTCCAGTACCAATCACAACTTATAAACAAGCACTAAAACGGAAAAAACAAAAGAACAAAGGAGCTCAGCAGAAACACGTCTTGCCCCCACCGCGACTATCATGACATCTCATGATACTCATCTTCGAGAAGGCATGCCCTTAGTACAGGAATATAAGAAATAACAACAAAACACTGTTTATATTCATGCAATAACGTTAAGACTGGAGGCACAATAGAATCACGAACGTGTCTTTCTTGAATTCCATCTATGATTATACAATATCATGGATTCTTGAATAAAGGCTGTTATTGGCAACAATTGATGCTTGCCCGCTCTCCATTCAGCTTGCCTGGCGGAATAGCAGCTGACTGGTGCAAAATTTGGTCTTTAAATGATTAACAAAAGACAAGCAATGATTCGCTAAGTACTTATTCACGATCCCATTGTATGACAATAGATGGAATAGAATTTCCCCTGCTTGAATATCAAGTTAAATCGGACATCATTGAATTTCTTTCGTTAATCGTTGACAAAATACATTCTGCACCGTCAGCTGCTATTTCGTCAAGCAAGCTGAATGTATGTCGGGCAAGCATCAATGGTTGCCAAGAACAACCTTTATTTACGATTCATTTAAGGTATCATCATATGGAATAAAAGAAAGAAACATTCGCGATTCTAGTAAACGATTCGCTCGTTTTTGTTTTCTATATACTGAGCTGAGGGCACGACTTCTCGATGATGATTATATACTATATTCAACTCTGGGGATTCATCTAAATATACTGTTACATAGTAATTGAATTAATATCGGGTGTTGATATTCTATTGTCTGCATGGAGTCTAAATCTCCTTAAAGACCTAAAAAATGTAACATTGAATTTCATATATATTAAGATGTTGACTTAATCTATTATATTAATACGGTAAGCTTCAACCCCCGAATCGTGTCCCACTCGAGATATCCTCACCCCGACGATTCGGCGACTCCCCGACCGTCGGGATCGAAGGATATACGTTTTGCGGAGGACAATAAGGTATTCCCGAGTCGCTCCCGCCCCGTGGTCATCGTCCAGATCGAAGAAAAGGGAAAGTCAGCAATGCAGCATTGCCCGTTTAAGACGCCGAGCATTGACTACCGATTTATCGCCGCAACTTTGTTCGACGAATATAAAACGGAGTTGAAAAAGCAATATATATATTACGAAACATATTCAAAGTTTACGAGTTGCAAATATATCCAGTTTTAGATAGATATAAATATCATTATCACGCGAATGGTCGATATGATCCGTAAGTCTAAAATTGCCAACGCGAGGTGCCATGTATTCGTAGTGTAATAGTCGTAAGGTTCAGTAATTAGAATTTCGCTGCGCATAGTACTCAAAACATAGTACTCAAAACCGTGAACACGCATCGGAGTCATCGTTCGACCACGGGCCTACGGTCCGCGTGTTTATTTGCATAGTTTGACCGCTGACCCATTGAAGTATGTCCATGTTAGTGGTATAAGTTCAATGTGCTGACCACACAATTCTATAATCGCGCCCACATGTGGTAAGATGTATTAAGCCAGCCGCGTATAGCTAAGACGCTGTGGGTGAGGGGGAGGGGGGGGGGGGGGGGGGGGCTGAAAAGATGGGGGGTATCTATACTAATTTATTATGCAATGCATGTATACAGCTTCTATTCCCTTCAAAGGTATATATCATCGGGTTTCTCAGATATGAATTGTTTAGGGGACACGACGGGTTATGTGTCATGCAGGCAATTGGAGAAATGGGGGGTGGGGGTGGGGGCAGCGGCGAGTGCATGTTGTATTTGATTAGTTTGGCAAGCATACCATTTCATCATATTTTCATAATTATTATTGTTAATTGGAAAAAAGGGAGAAGGTGATCACCTACTTACTTCGCAATAAAAGAGAAAACAACGAAAACGCATCGAGTGCATGTTGTATTTTATTTGCCATGCATGCAATTTCATCATATTTTCATTATTATTATTGTAAACATTTAAACAGAGTGTACCCGGGGATTTCCGATGGGTCGGGTTTATCATGTTCACTGCAAGCATCGATCGCAATGACATGTGCATAAGAGCGGGGTAAAACCGCCCATGTCTCTTTCCGTTTCAATTATTTTCTGGGGTCGTTGTATTATTAAAATCAACATGGCTTTTCTCTGACTAAAAAAAACTCGCGGATTTCCGCGGGTGCCGCTAGTTTATATATGACTCTTGTTGATGAGACCCATCATAATATCCAATGTGTTATTGTTTGCCATTCATTTGACATTTCATTTTTAAAATGTCTTACCCTCTTGCTACTATCTATTTTCTTCATAAACACTCAGACCAAGGGAAGTGCGAATGCGAAAAGCTACTTACAAGTATATACCTCCCTATGAGCACGTAAAGCGAAACATTGTTTGTCCACAATCATGCAATAAAGATAATAGTCCCGATACAAGACTCCCCATTCATATTAGCCTTTGTTAATAGTGGCTTAGAACAGCATTATAGTAAGGAATTCGAATCAGTAATCGCTTATATAATACCCTTTTTGATACAATCGTTTATTTAAATCGCAAGCTTCCTGTAAACCAACTTACATTTAGTAGTCATTATTCATCATCAATATTCATTATCATTCACATTTAAATTGCGTTCAACGTCTCGGGAAACTTCCTACTTTTGGACTCAGCTGACGCTATTTTAAAGACAACGTACAGAGCCATGTACCATAGCGCTTCTATTCAAACATTTACGGTATTTGTATCATTGTTTGAAATGGGCATATTTTTATTTAACAAATCACATTATGCATAGATTATTTAAACCACGGATCTATTATGTATTAATTTCGGACCGATAATGCTACAGTATTGTATTTCCATTGACAATGATAAAACGGCTCGTCAA
Source organism: Echinarachnius parma (assembly GCA_037951105.1). NCBI lineage: Eukaryota > Metazoa > Echinodermata > Echinoidea > Clypeasteroida > Echinarachniidae > Echinarachnius > Echinarachnius parma. The sequence continues at coordinate 9,937 of JBAMJV010005167.1, forward strand.
TTTCAATCGATAATTTCATACCAATCGATTGTGACGCGAATATTTATTTTCTCAATTGTTTAAAAAGCTGATTTTGATTGAAATAATCAACCAGTGATTGAATAAGCCTTCCAATCATCTTGGACAATCTTGATTCGCTTCATTATTTATAAAAAAAAACTTTCATTATAGATGAATTACATTTTATTTTTGTGGAAAATATTTATTAAAATATCAAACTGCTCCTCAAGTTTACTAGTAATCGATAAGTTGATATCGATCGATCGTGAAAATAATGGTTTGTTAATCGATGATTAATTGCAATCACGGATCGACAGGTGAAAATTTGAATTGCTAGATTCAACTTCACCATGCTTCGGCTTATGGGCTGAAATGTATAGTGTAGTTATGCATGATAAGGAAATAAACCGTAATATATTATTACTTTTATTCAAATTGACCACTTTATTCGACACAATTTGTTTAAAGTCATACCTGTAAAGTGTCCAAATCCACGAAAATTACTTGGAGCTTCCTCGTTTCTCTTCTACCGTGTTGTTTAGCTTATGGTAAGAGAAGAATAAAATAGGGTTTGATTTTTTCAAATGTCCCTTTAGTATGAAGATAATTATCATTGAAAATCATTATTTCTAAAGCGTTAATCAACGCAATTGAAAAAAAGTACAATCGTCTTAGCTGAGAACGTCCGCATGCAGCACCCGTGAGAACATTCCGGAGATTGAACTTTGAGCCGAGCGAGTTCAAATTCCATGAATTATGTACTACGTGTGTACAAATACACGGGTGCGAATATCTCAAACGGATCATTCATTACTGCGACAAAAGTATGGCAGACCATCAGTATTCGGTGATAAAACATGAACTCAATATTCGTTTTTTTCACTAGGTAAACAGTGTTCGTTTTCTTTCAAACTTTCACAAATCTTTCAATTGTATTTTACAATGGTATTGATATAGGATTGGAGTCTCAAATGTCATTTTGTGCAATATCTGACACTTTACAGGGATCACTTTAATTGTGTAGCGATCACAAGAATAAATCATGAATATTAATATGTATGATTTATTGCTGTTGTGATCGTTACGTAATTTAAATAAAGAAAAGGTATATCACCATTCATTTTGTCCATATACCTTTTTCGTTAATTGTCAATTAATTGAAAAACTATACACCATAATTATATATGAATCGAAATATTATGATTTTCGCTCCACACTTATCTTTTATGTGTGCTATTGGCTTAGAAAGTAGACGAAATCAAATTACCTTTATTAAGAAAAAACAATAATACTACCTATAGGTACTATGTATACGCCAAGGTATACGGTATTGGAATATTTACAAACAAATACACTTTAATTAAACCACGAAGAGCGATAAGGCAAAACAAAAATCAGAATACTGCAGCATATTTTATTAAAACGTTTATAACAAAAACAACAACAGGTGCGCGCACCGAGAAGAGCGCATGCGTGGACAAAGACGCTTATTATTCAAATCTTTTGCTTAACCTGTTTCGTGTATATGGTCTATTTTTAAAATGTTAATAAACTAGCCTACCTGTAAATTTCTCAACATTTTGAACTGAAAAATTAACCAAGAGAATGATGCGGTTTTCGATGGGCGAAGCTGGGACGATCAAAATGGTAAGACTAAGACGTTGGCATTATAGTTTATTCCTGCTTAAGAATGTTGGCGTATGTGTTTATCATTCATTATAGACATAATTAATAATCAAGACAGTCCTACCGTCTTATTTTCTCTTTAGCTTTAGATGATGCCCGCTTACACTATTGTGGCGTAGCATGGTCCGACTGATTTGGAGGATTTGGGAGGGGGTATGATTGAGTAACCCCCGCATCGGCACACTAACACATTTCCGACAGTTTAAGACTTAAAAATTGTACACATTTCTTGAAATTGTACTCACACATTGAGAAAATAGTGCAGATTCCGATGCGATGATCAGATTTGCGATGTATTAATTATATTTTGAGATAGCGCCTTCGAACGCGCGCGTGGTTTTTTGGCTTCACAAGTTCGAACTGTTTTTAATACCGGCACCCCCTCAACTCTCGTTGACAATGCACGCAACTCCAAATTTGTACGATGCTAATTTTATTGGCATCATTTCACAAATTTACACGTAGCGGACGATCTACGCATTATTTCTCCTCAAAATTTCGACCAGTTTAGTTTTTAAGGGTAGCGCGCATCATCACATGCGCGATTTTTCACAACACGCGCAAAAACAAATATTACGCGGTGTGCCGATATTAAAAACAGTGCCGATGTGTAGTACACCTACCATACGTGAATGATTGGGTGAATAAGTATAATCAATTATAATAATCAATTAAACCATAATTTCAATCACCAATGGACAATAATTGTCCATTGGTGATTGAAATTATGGTCAAAGTTGGGATGCCGTGGCGATAAAGGGGGCTATTTACCCGGCTATAATATTTGATTATAATACAGCTTTGATTTTATTTTGAATCAAAAACAACGGGGAATTCATGCAGCAAATTATGTTTGTTTTGCCAGACATTTTGGCTATTGTAAACAATTGCCAATTAATCTTGTCTGTTTTTTATATTCGTAATCGATTAAATATGATACTTGACTTGACTTGATTTTACTTGACTTTTGACATAACTTTAAATTAAATTATCTTGGTATTTAAATCGGACTAGATATCCAGTAGTGATGCAGTCAAGAAAAGGAGGGGATTGGGAGGGGGGGGGGGGGGGGGGGGGGGGGGGTAAGGAGTGAAATTTAGAAATTCCTGACCAAAAGGGTGGCTCCAGACGTACATTTTATCTCCTTTTTGTTCCTTTTACATTCATTATTTTGACAGTGTCTAATCGGAAGCAGTCTTTTTTTCGCGTTCCTCATCCCGCACTTGTTTCTCAAACATCTCATATATCCAGCAGGTGATGAAATGATAAAGATGATGGTGATGATGATGGTGATGATGATGATGATGGTGATGATGATGATGATGATGAAAAGATGATGATGATGATGCTGCTGCTGATGATGATGATGGTGATGATGGTGATGATAGTGATGATGGTGAGGATGGTGATGATAGTGATGATGATGGTGATGATGGTGATAATAGTGATGATGATGATGATGATGATGATGATGATGATGATGATGATGGTGATGCTGATGATGGTGATAATAGTGATGATGATGATGATGATGATGATGATGATGCTGATGATGGTGATAATAGTGATGATGATGATGATGATGATGATGATGATGATGATGATGATGATGACGTTGATGATTATAATGATAAGAAGAAGAAGAGGAGGAAGAAGAAGAATTTGTCATTATTATTAAAGGGATCTAGTAACATTGTCCAAATCTTCAAAACTTACTTGGAACTGTAGTTGTTCTCTCATACCTTGTTGTTTTCATATTAACAATAGAAGCATAGGACCGGCTTCGGTTTTTTGAATTTCCCTTTCATTAAAAGGATTTACGATTGAAGGGTTCGGAACTTTAACTATCCACAGGATAGTCGAAATCGTGTACATAGTCATTGCAATGAGTTTAGTGAATATCACTTTGCATTTTCGCTTGTTACTCGGCCATATATAACATCCATTTAATGTGACATTTTCACACATTAATCAGTGGACATATCGTATCACAACAATACACCATATCATCAATATCAACCATTCATCACTTTTTGCACATGTCAACAAAGTTACTAAATTGATATGAACATTTTGTTAGGATTTGAGGGAAATTAATATTATTACTATTAGTACCGTATTGTAACTATACTCTAAAATAACAACATTAATTTTTTAGCTTATTTTCTATTTTTTCATGCAATAAACAACTGACCCGCGAAGAATTTATGCAATGAATGAAAAATATTCACTTATCATAACTGTCTCGATTTTTAATTATAGGGAAACAAATACACTGGGATTACAGAAGTCAAGAAATTGGTAAGTTCAAATTATGAAAGATATACTGCGCTAGATAAAGCACAACAATCCTACAAATGTTGCTTTATTAACTTAAATAATATGACCAAAATAATATGAGTGATCTATTGGCCATCGTGTTTATAAGAGGTTTGTATATTTTCTAACCATCACGAGCATATAAAAAGGTTTCATGGACGGACAACCATCAAGCACAAGAGCTTTTCAGCTCAGTTGGTAGAGCACCGGTCTAGCATCCGCAGGTCTCGGGTTCGAATCCCAGGAAAGCCACATCATTTTCTGTGCTTATTTGTATTTACTTTTAAAGTTATGGAAGTCATACTGAGCTAGAAAAAACACATTACAAACATACTCATTTTTGATGATATATATTCTCACCCATCCAGTCGAAATATATATCAAAGATTAAAAATTAAAATTCTGGACAAACTGTAAGTTGTGACGTTTCGCCGACCACCCTCCCCTTTGGCGGGTTGCCAGAAGTCGGTAGTCATCGGAGAAGTGTCGCAACCTACACAAGTAAGTTTGTCCAGAATTTGTATTCATAATCTTTGATATACTCATTTTGCTTTTATTTGAACCATTAATTGGATGTCAATTATGGGTATATATTATAATTTTGGTTTCCATCATGAAAAGGAACTCAGGCATGGCCGACCATTATTCCAACGTACTGTGTTGGAAACCTTCAGTCGCCTATTCCTCTGTCCTCCGCGACATCTCCACAACAACTCAGCGACGTCCTGCGATTTGATGGCTACGATTCTCCGAGAGTGTTGACGATTACGAATAATGGAAAGACAGGTTAGATAAGAAATCCTTTAAACAAATGAATGTACATGTAGGTATATAAGTATGATGACCTCCCTAAATTCTACATAATAACATAATATTCGGCATTTTGGCAAGAGCACGGGCAGTGCATGGAGATCGTTTATTTATAATGGTTGATTTTTTTTAACCAACCCCCACCGCAATCAATCATGCAAAATGTTTGTCTCCCTCAAAATTATATACATTACTTTCATAGTTCAAATAATTAAAACAAAATATATAAACTATTGCTCATTTTAATTTATTTTGTCCTGTTCCTTAATATTAAATTTGTAATGTTGTTTTTCTCTCATTGAAGTGGAGGTGTCAGTGGCGGATCTAGGGGGGGGGGGGGGTTGGTTAGGGGGTTTAACCCCCCCCCCCCCCCCTCCCCCCTTGGGCTGCCAAGCGAAAATTTATAAGTGAAAAAAGTGAAGAAAAAAAAGTGGAAAAAATCACTTACTGGGGTTCAAAATAGCAACAACAAAAAATCGCCGCTTCGCGGCTCATGGACGATGCTCCGCATCGTCATTGGGGCCATGTTAGCAAAAAGCTAGATCGTCATTGGGTCAACCCCCCCTCCCCCCTTAGCAAAAAGCTAGATCGTCATTGGGTCAACCCCCCCTCCCCCCTTAGCAAAAAGCTAGATCCGCCCCTGACTGTCCCTGTCTCCTGATTGGTATCAGGTGGAAGACTACGGGGCTGCAACGAGCTGCCAACTCAATTCTATTTTCATTGGGTCACTATCAATGATCTTTATTGCCTATACAGTACTTCCATCTTTTTTTATCACCTATATCACCCTTCTTACTCTTGTTCTGGCACTATTATCTATATTTTCTTCGTCTTCTGTCAACATTTAATTTTCCTTCACGCTACATAGTGGAGGTAACTCTGCCTCCCGACACCACGATGTTATCAGGCGGCGGACTTCTGGGGCGCTACGAGGCAACTCAGTTCCATTTCCACTGGGGTCACTACTCGAAGAAGGGCTCCGAACATACGCTGGATGGAAGGTGGTACGAGGCAGAGGTATAATAATTATGATGTAAACTAAAGTAATCACAAGGGGGAGGGGGGGGGGGGGGGGGGGGGGGGCAAGGAAGTAATTATTTTGGGAGGAATACTTGCCCCATACATCAATGAATATATTATTTGAACGAAATCAGTGCAGGCTGTCCCGCCCCCCTCCCTTTATGGGGAACCCTTGCCCCATAATCTTGATCCTGGCTATACTGATGATGATGATGGTGATGATGATGATGATGATGATGGTGATGATAATGGTGATGATGAGGATGATGATGAAGGTGATGATGATACTGAGATGATGATGATGATATGATTATGCTACTTCATACTCCTACTATTACTGGTGATAACTATTTATTCGTAATGATTGATATGGTGGCGGTGGTGATGGTGATGAGAATGTGATGATTACGATGTTCATTGTGCAGTTGGAAGTGAAAGTGATGTCAATGGCTAAGGTTATGTGACAAATTTGTATTCCTTTTGTATTACATGTTTTAGATGCACATTGTTCATGTGAGAAAGGATCTCGATACAACACTCCCTTCAAAGAGTCAAAAAGAAAGTGAAATTGCTGTTCTTGCGTTTCTCGTGAAGGTAACTTGGTTTTAAATATTTCAGTAACACGGATAAGGCAATTATAATAAATAATTCAAAAATGATTTTGATATGTAAATTCGCATATTGTTTATCCCAATTCGGATAACAAATTCGGGTAAATTAAACATAAATATTGCTAATGAAAACAGTTAATCCTGTATGTATGTTATTTCCCTGGGTCAAGCTGACGATATGAAATATCTTGTGTTTTTCTATTCAAATTTGGTAAATATGGAAAATGATAAGCACATGAATAATTTGTAAATGAATGAAATAATACCCGAATTTATGCCATTCTCAGTAAATCTGATAATTTTTACCAATCTTCTTGTGTTTTTCCCCTTCAGATTGGCAAACACAACCTTAATTGGGACGGGCTCATTTTGAGTCTCTTTGATGTTTCCGTGCCAGGTACAATAATTTGATAAATGATTTGTTACTGTTTTTTGTTGTTAAAGGGATAGTTGAGTTCTGGTAAGGAGAGTACAGTTTTGGTGAAACTGAATTTTAGTAACCCAAACCTGCATCATTACATTACAAACTAATAGTTATAACTAGAAAGGAACACAAAATTACAAATGACGTAGTAAAGATCATGTTATCATTTAAAAAGAGCCGTTAAAACGTAAGAGGGCGCTCTCTAAACACTCATCGGTTTCAACCATTTTGAATAAAATATTGTGCATGTGATGTTTTGTTGAAATAGTGATTAGATAGAGAAATAACCAACAACTATTTAAATACATATTTTGTAACTTTTTGAAAAGAGGAAGCATTTTTTTGAATTTTTAACGGCTGGTTCAAAATTCTCTAATAAACCTGGGGCCCCAGCTTTATTACAAATTGTTATATTTATGGATATTTCAGCCGTCTCTGAACCGATTTTGATCAAACAAAGATGATTTTATTATTTAAATATTATGCTCTTTCTAATTTTACACTCAGTTTTTCATTACCTCACAAACAAAAAAAGTAGTCTAGCGCCCTCTCTACCAAAACTCAACTATCCATTTAAAGATCAATTTTCTGCAATAATTAAATGCATTTTTAAAAATTAATTCGTTCCTCTGTTTTCGTTACCAGTATTCAAAATTGAGGTCATGCGTTTAAACAGATTATATTTTAATCACTAATCACATTACTCAAAGGCCTTTGTACTGTTCAGTATATCGTTTGTCTTGTCTGACCTAGCAATATTGTTAACGTATACAATGTAATTCACAGTGAGTTGAGTGGAACAAAATAATAACATTTGCAACAGATAAAGATTTTGGATAATTAAAAGAGTTGCCATGATAAGATGTAAAAATACATTATTTTGTATGTATTGGTGCCTGTCTAAAATGGCTATTGTAAATGTATGCAGACTGCTTCACTTTTGAGTGGGACATAATGAATTATTAGAACGCAACATATTTTAGTGGAACTTCTTTATGATGAGTTCCCTGGGACCATGACAATTATATCCGAGCTCTTTATAACAAGGTTCCACTGTAAAGAAGTGGTTTATACAGGGAAACCCCGTTATAACGAGGTAGTCGGGACTATCAAATTTACCTCGTTATAAGCGGTACCTCGTTATAAACGGTCGAATTAATAATAAACATTTAAATCGGGACCAAAGGATTCTCCTCGTTATAAACGGTACCTCGTTATAATGGGGTTTCCCTGTATTGGGGTTTCCAGAATAAATTACATCTATGGAAATAAAAATACAATAAACTTCTCTATTTTTGCACTCCAGGCCAAACTACTAATACATGGAAGGCACTATCATTGGACAACCTTCTTCCGACCAATCGCAAGGACTTCTATCGTTACCATGGCTCCCTGACCACACCCCCTTGTAACGAGACGGTAGTTTGGACCGTCTTTACCGAACCAGTGGAAATTTCCAAATACCAGGTATGAAAGGAATATATTTTGTATATAAATCTATTTTTGAAATACTTCAATGTTATGCTAATAAGTATGTAGCTATTGACAAGCATGCACTACAATGTACTGTACCTCAAACAAGTCAAATTAAAATGGAAAAAATGCACTCACGCTCACACATACACCAACTATACAACCATGGAGATAAGACAAAAATAAGTATCACAATAAAAGTAAAGTATCCTTTATGTCCAATTGAAATTTTCTTTTATTGTATTTTATCTCTAAACAAGGAAAGCAATTATATTCCTGAGAAATTTTACCTTATGTAAGGCAAAAAACAAAAATTTCTGCTGAATTGAGAACCCCAAAATCTTTTCTTCTTTCCCACACTTTGCACCAGATGAATGCGTTTCGACTTCTGACGGGTGGGAGGGAACCGCTAGGCGATAACGTCAGACCACTTCAGCCGGTGAACGGAAGAGAAGTCCATCTTGTACACACTGCCTGAAAAGCCCTGAATTGAACCATTCAATTGCTCATCCAAAACAAAAGAGACTTTTCAATTGTATGTCATCTATAGACACAGACAAAATGATGTTAAATCTTCATTCTACAGTAGAAACGTTTCTTAACTTTGGATCATAATACAAATATTCACCTTTAAATTTGTTGGCTGTCATCTACGACATTTTGCCAATACTAAATCAATCATCCTGTCGGAGATGTTCAGTAGCTTGTCTCCACGACCCGATAATTGGTCAATCAGGGCGGCAGGGCCACAACATTGACTACGGCTGTAGATGACAGCAATTGTCATTATTGTACATTGTTCAATTTCTTTTACAAATACACAACTTTGAATCATGATTGATATAACTATGACTTGGTTTTGATGTCTAGGTTTTACAAAGAGACATCAAGATCAATAAATTCAATAATAACATCAATTTAAAATTACTCAATATCGTGCCTGTTCTTACTGATCCATTACGTTTTTTGTAATTTAAATCAGGATGTGTATGAGTACAACTTCGATATATTATACGTTTTGATGTACTTTAGCTCCTAAAAAGGGCTTGCAAGATCAGTAAATCCTACAAATAAAACAATCTTTTATATTGTAAATAAAGAGTAAATATCGTCTGTTCTTATTGATCCATTAAAGGAACTACAGCATCTAGATGGCCTAATTTTCACAATTAGGCTCTCTATAAGTAATTTTTCCTCAAGAAAAAGAATTTGGCAGTCATTTCCCATGAAATCAATCAATTTTTTGGTAATTAGTAAATATCTAATTGTCCTTTTCAATCGCCAAAATTTGACGTCATCTAAGGAACTTCGCCCCGTACACGATGCCTATCTAAATTCTGTAGATGACGTAAGCCGATGAATTGTCAATCACATGTCAATCACGCTGCTGATTTTGGACCCTAAAATGTGGGCGGGGTGTAAAACTAGCTGCTAAGTGAGATTTGGCATCAGAAAATTAGCCTAAAATCACTACCTGTGTTTTATTTTCATGCAGTTTTTTTCGGCAGACCTAGTTTACAAATCATCAACTACGGAATAAGTGCCAAAGTACGTTGTATTCTTTAGTTCCTTTAAGTAGAAGCTTGTTTCCATCATGGAAAGATTTGGTTTCAAAGAAGAGGACTTTAAAAAAATCATCAGAAAAAAACTTCAGAAATACCAGTTAATAACAGTTATGTCCATCTCATCATATCCATGCAGAAGCTGGAATTCATTTTGAAATGACATAACAAAAATTAGGCTAATATCTTAATTTTGAGTGTTAAAACGTTTCTCTATTTTTCAAGATACAGGGAAACCCCGTTATAACGAGGTCATCGGGACTGCCAACTTTACCTCGTTATAAGCGGTACCCCGCTATAAACGATCTCATACTCAAGCACATTAAAATACACACAGTGATAAAAGCAACATGTGTTGCGAGTAATGTGTTGTGTGTTGTATAGACAATGGCTTGTAATTGTGTACTGTGAATAACAAACGTAATTGCAAGAGTCTCCAAGTTTAAAATTGCAACGATGAAGTTTGTTCAAACTCATTCACCTGACGATTGTTGTTGTTGTGCTGAAAACAACTGTCCTAATTAGAAATTGCGAATATGAATCGTTCTTGCGCTATGGGCGAACATGTACAACACCCATGAATTCAAGGGTGTGAGGCAGCATTTTTTTCCCCATGTTCACACGTGAATTCACGGGCGCCTTCGATTTCTAGTCCGCTCCCCTACTGTTAAACAAACAAAAAACAAAATCCCCCCCAAAAAATCACGGAAAAATACTTCCCAGATGGAAAAAATAATCATGGAAAACAAAGTCTCTTTCTTTTTTTTGAAACCTCGTTATAAGCGGGCTGATATCTTATGCTTTTCTTTGAGTGTGCGTGAGCAGAATGTGCTCGTTATAACCGGAATCTCGCTATATCCGAGCTCGTTATAAGAGGGGCATTGTGCCACAGAAACACACATTGAAATACTCGGGACTGAATGGTTTGCTTCGTTATAAGCGAGCTCGTTATAACGGGGTTTCCCTGTAATGCTTAGGTAATTTGATAATTCACATCCTGAGCTATGTTCATTCTCCGGCAAATATACTATTTTAAATACATGATGTATGATAGCTTGCTAGTGAATGACTGACATCACAGTCAGAGGCAAGTTTGGAAATAAAAAGCTGTTTTTCTTTGTTACACTAAAGCCAGGCGCAGACAGAGCCGACTCGACCCGATCCGACTGGTTTTGAGCGTGATTAACTCAGTATGCGTTGCCTCAGGTTTTGCCAATCAAGAACCAGTCAGAGGTCATTCGAGGCTGATTCAACATGTTGAATCGGCTCCGACTCAGCGAAACTGACTCTAGCCCAACTGAAAACCAGTCGGATCGGGTCGAGTCGGCTCTGTTTGCGCCGGGCTTTACATATAACTTCCTTATTTTTGCCAGACCATTTCCTCAAATGTTTAACTTACAAAGATTGATTCCTCTCTTTATCTTGATATTGAAGTAACTGTCATCAAGGGGTTGAAAAACAAATCCTCAATGGCCTTCGACTCATTCATCTATCAAGACTTTTCAAGAGTATATGTGACCCCACCATAGCAAAACCCGGCACTTGTCGGTAATTCATGTTTTGAAGAAATGGGCATTTTAAGTTCACACAATGTGTGTAAAAGACCTATGATTGTAAAATCGAAAAACAATCATATCTTTGCCAATAATTGACCAATTAGTTAGAACAAAGCATCAAATGAAAGCTTGTGATGAGGCATTTGTAATCGTATGAGAATCTACATTTTGATTTTTACCAACAAGTGACAGGTTTTGCTATTTAGCCGGTCACATATAATCTGCACCACTGGGTTCACAACCACAATGAACGTCGTCATAACCATTATTACTGTGCTCATCGCCAACTTTCCAGAGAGGTCAGACTCCTCCATGACTGAATCTTTACAGTCACACCCTCATCATCATCGTCACCATCGTTTTCTTTATCGCCGTCACATTTATTCCATTAAAATGTAACTTTAATATCCTCAATGACTCTCGACTCCTTCATCCTCGAGACTCTCCTGCATTAGTCCAGGACTTGCATCATCACCATCACTGTCCAAGATGTCATCTTCAACACCCTCATCATCATCGTTATCATTTTCCTCATCGTCCACCTGATCGAGGATGTCCTCCTCATCATCGATTTCATCGTCATTCTGGTCTTGTGAGGTGGATTGCCTGGTTGAGTTTTTGTCCTCAGTCCTGACTATCTTCCTCATCTTTAAGGTTGAGATGCATCTTTGGTTGCCGTCCCATTCACGAAAGAACTTTAGGTTCCTGGCATCAACAATGTCTGGGATTTCTGCGGGGGAGAAAAGGGGGAAAAAAGACTAACAAAATATATGACAAAATCCTTTAAGATCCTGTAAAAGCAGCCGAGGGAATAATGAGAAATAAACATATTTCTATAGTTCTATAATCTGAGGGGAAAATTCTGACTTGTGCTGACAATAAATTCAGACTGCTGGCATCAACAACATCGAGTATTGCTGTGAACAGATGACAATGATGGCAAGAAAAGACAAAGAGTGGGCATGTGAAGCATACAAAATCACAATGCTCTCAGAGCAATCTTCAACAAATTTTTTTGTATTTTAAAGGAACTACAGCGTCTAGATGGCCTAATTTTCACAATTAGGCTCTCTATATGTAATTTTTCCTCTTGAAATCAATAAATTTTTGGGTAATTAGTAAATATCTAATTGTCCTGGGAACGCCCCTTTTAAATGGCCAAAAATCTATTATGCTACCCTCTATTGGTGTGACGCCATCTAAAGAACTTCGCCCCATAGTCTCTGTACACGACGCCTCTCTAAATTCTCTAGTTGACGTAAGCCGATGAAGTGTCAATCACGCTGCTGATGAAACTGGCTGCTAAGTGAGATTTGGCATCAGAAAATTAGCCTAAAATCACTACTGTGTTTATTTTCATGGATTTTTTTTCTTTTCTGCAGACCTAGTTTACAAGTCATCAACTATGGAATAAGTGCCAAAATACATTGTATTCTTTAGTTCCTTTAAGGTAATAAAATGCAATAAAGCTTAAATCAGGAAATGTTTAATCAATTCAGGACTGGGCATGGATACATTCTTGGGATGGGTTCTATGGAGAATGTTATACCATGCATGTAATACTGAAGTCAAATAGTCTTGAATGGTTTAAAAACAAAAACAAATAACGTAAATCTCCGTGTATAGGGCGCACCTGTGTACAAGACGCATCCCCCCCCTTTTTTTTAAATCACCCTGTAGAGCTGTTTGAATGCGTACGACACAGGTCTAAGCCCTGACAAGAGCTTACTGTCAGAAGTACCATTCATCAACATATTTATTTTCTCGTATTAAAAATAGTGGTTAGTTAAAAATTGCATTCATGAGCAGTAACACACTGCTGCTCATGAATATTCATATATTCATGAGCCACTGCTCATTAAATATGCAATTCTTTTTTTACTAACCACTATTTTTAATGAGAAAATGTACAGTATTATGTTGATGAATGCTACTATTGGCAGTAAGCTTTTTTGTTTGTGCCTGTTCATAAGACGCACCCCCCACTTTTGCATTTTTCTGTCGGAAAAAAGTGCATCTTATACACAGAGATTTACGGAACACATTAACATCATCAGAAGTGAAAGTGCAGTCAAACCTGTCAGTGACCACCTGTCTATGATAGCAGCCAACCTGTCTATATACCATCATTATCAAAAGTTTAAGACCACCCTTCCAAAATGCAATAAATAAAAAACACAACAAAGTTTTATAAACATATTTATTTTTCAGACATACTTTTATTATTAACGCATAACCTTTGTATCACACTTGAACTGTTGGGCTAATACCATTAGCAGCAAAAAAATACATGGGGGCGGCGGGTCGAATTCGCCCCCGAAATTCCCAAATTCGCCCCCGGAACAAAAAATTCGCCCCCAAATTTTATTTTTTATTTTTTTGGATTTTCGAGATTTTTTTGTGGGATTTTTCTGTTTGGATTGTTATCAATTGTTTATAAATGATCACTTACAGCATTATAGCTTATTATTAGCCCCTGAAATTCGAAAAAGAGCCTGGAAATTTGTAGCCCCCCCAAAAATGGGAAAGTTAGCCCCCGAAAATGGAGCCCCTGAAATAAAAATATTAATTTTATCGCTGACCATTACTCTTTTGCTACTGACCACTGTAGTAAACATGTTATGTAATCATTCAATAAGACAAAAGAATGCAGTCCAAATTATTGTAATACCCACAAATTCCCAGGTGGTCTTAAACTTTTGCTAATGATGGTATTGTGGCAACCGAAAGTGATCTCCTGCAGAAAAAAACTAGAATTATGGAACCTGTCCAAAGAGGGCACCTGTCTACAGTGGCCACTTTCTTCATTTCCCTTTCGATGGTCACTGTACACAGGTTTGACTGTATTTACCTATTCCACAAGTGTTGAACAGCTCTTGCTCCCGACTCTTGGTGGTGTTAATTATGTTCTCTCGATGGTCACTATACAAAGGTTAGACTGTATTTACCTATTCCACAAGTGTTGAACAGCTCTTGCTCTCGACTCTTGGTAGTGTTAATTATGTCCTCCCGGGCGGCGTGCTGTCTCCCACTGCGAGACTTCATGCTGTTGACGATGGAGATCTGTTCTAGCTCTTCTTCAAACCTCTCAAGATATCTGATTGGATACAGAGAACAAATATAAGATATGTCAACGTCAAATTTGACATAATACTTAAAAGAACACCAAGATCTCATGCTATTGATGATGGAGATCTGTTCATGCTCTTCTACAAACCTCTCCAGATAACTGATGGGATATATAGAACTAGATGGATCTTCGACTGCGCGCAGTCGAAAATTATGCCTCCGCTATCACGCGATTTCAATATCAAGCCTAAATGAACGTGCACTGAATTAATTTTTGTTTATTTTTCATATATTTTGAGTCCTGTGACCTTGACCATATGACCCCAAACTTTGATGGCTACATTGGCTCCCTAAGAAACATTCAGGTACCAAGTTTGATTGAAATCTGACATTCAGTGATTGAAATGTTGCCATTACAAGCCATTTTTGCATATATTGAGTCCTGTGACCTTGACCTTTGACCTCATGACCCCCAAAATATAATCTGATCATTGCTACCCCAATGTGTACACTCATACCAAGTTTAAAATTGATCCGTAAACCGGTTCTTGAGATATCGCGAGAACAAGGCATTTTGTGCACATATATTGAGTCCTGTGACCTTGACCTTTGATCTCATGAACACCAAAATCTAATCAGATCATTGTCACCCCAATATGTACACTCAAGCCAAGTTTGAAGTTGATCCGTCAACCGGTTCTTGAGATATCGCGAGAACGAGGCATTTTTGCATATATATTGAGTCCTGTGACCTTGATCTTTGACCTCATGACCCCTAAAATCTAATCAGATCATTGTCACCCCAATATGTACTCTCATACCAAGTTTGAAATTGATCAGTCAACCGGTTCTTGAGATATCGCGAGAACGAAAACGGGACGTACGTATGGACGTACGTACGGACGGACTGACGGACAACCCGAAAACATAATGCCTCCGGCCACTTCGTTGGCGGAGGCATAAAAAGTAATGAAATACAGTTAAATATTTTCTATAAACTCTTCTTTAAACTTTCAAGATACCTGATAAAATATTGAGAACAAATAACAAAATAATAAATAATTGTTAAAAACACCGATATCTCATGCTATTGATGATGGAGATCTGCTCATGCTCCTCCACAAACCTCTCCAGATCATTGATGGGATATTTAGAAAAAGTAATAAAATATGGTTAAATATTTTCTTAGAAATATAATTAACTCTTCTTCAAACCTTCAAGGTATCTGATAAAATATTCAAAACAAGTAACAAACATAGTCAATAATTATGATACATAATAATATGATGATAATAAATGAAAGAGATTTCATGCTATTGAGGATAGATATATCTGTTCCAGCACCTTTTCAAACATCTCAGCATATCTATTTGGATAGTAAGAACAGATGACAAACATTGCATACATAATACATATTTCTAATGGATAAATATATTTTTATATTGAATGCAATTTAAAGTTTGGATCTAAAGTTTGTTTTAAAATTTGTTTTAAAGTTTGTTTTAAAGTTTTGTATCTTTTCAGGTTAGATAATTATCAGTGTTGCACACTACTAAAAACTTGATTTAATGGCAATAAATGCAAGACATAAATGTGACACAAAGTACAAATAGCTTGTACTTGGACATGCCCTGTAATGAATTATACTGGACAACATGACAAACTTGCTGTAGACTGTATGTATAGCAGCACTTGAGCACCTACCTGGCCACTAAATCCTGCGCATCTGCTTTGCTATAACTCTGCCTGTCCGGATCAAGAGCTTCCTGGAACCACATCAGCTTGTCATTCTGAAGAGAAGTCCTCAGGTTTGTTTCTTGATGGACCCTACAAGAAATTTTAAAATGCAATTTATCTAACAATTGAAAATATAAATTATTGATATAAAACATGGTACAACAAATGTCAGCACATATATTTCACAATAACAATGAATAATATCATTCAACAATATGTGTAGGATTGTAGTTACCAGTTAGCAACACATTACATTGGAGACTGGATCAATTGTTTATAATGGTGCAAAAACTAAAACATTTTATTCATTTTTTTTTTTTTTTTTAAATTATGAAAATTTGCAAGCCCTTCTTAAAATATATTCTGGCTTGGTGTTGAAAAGGAATTGTTATTCATGTAGAATCTTTAACAACCGACACAAAATTGAGAGATAAATGTACATAAATGTCCATAACACCAGTTAATTTTTAAACCGTGGTATAAGATGAAACCACCTTTGTGAATTCCAGCCAATTACTTTTATGGGCATTATTGCAGAAAGAGTTGCAATAATAATTGCAGATCAGATCATGCGACTAACTAATGCGCAAATCAGATTGGTTCAAATGTGCATATTATCTGACTCGCAATTTTGTGCCACTTTACAATCGATTGCAACTCTTTCTGCAACGGAGCCAATGCAGGGATAAATTTTTAATTTTAGGGAGCTACTTTTTCAATCTGATGGATATCACAAAATATTTAACATAATACCTATGGTAATTTTAGGGGCTACCTCCTGAATTTAGGGGGCTATTAAAAAAATTAGTGGGCAAAATTGCCCTCAGCCCCCCAATATTTCCTACCCTGAACGGGGCCCTGATCTACCTACTTCTTGACTCGTTCCTTGTGGATCTCCCTGGCTCCAAGTCTGTTTGCCTTCCTGCTCTGAGGGTGGATCAACTTCTGAGACCTGGCGGCCACCTTGGTTCTCCCTACTTTGGGCTAGAAGAAGGAGAAAATGAAACAAAAATCAATAATTAAAACATCATATAGCTTCTACCTCTTCGTCAGCCAGTGCCACGCCAGCTGTCTAAAGAGTACAGTAGTACCACTGCAGAATACACAATAATGTTATTATCATTTGAACAGTAGCAATGGGTGAGCCAACGCATGACTTACTAGCGCAAATCTAGAAGTCCCGATCATCGTCCGATACGATCACAAGTCATATTCTAAATGGTCATAAACGATCACAGACAAACCCCTTCAGCAACACAAATGTTATAATATAACCGTCCTACCTTAGGCTTAGTACCACTACCAGGACCATTTACAATACTTTGTAGATGTGAATATAACCACATCTACTAAAGTGGTCCAATCAGTTGGACCATTTACACGCAATCCTGCTAATACGCTGGAGATAAGCATACCACCCATTCGTACACTGTACCGTTAACAGTTGAACGCTATGTTTTAGGACCATCGGTAAGGTAAACGAACGTGAAATAATCATTTCTTTTTCTACATTTTGCGGTCTTCAATTTCAAAACAACAGTCGGTAATTATTATCAAAGTATATGAATTGTGGATCACATACATTTTGCATTTGCTGGTAAATGGAGGGAAAAATCGGCCAACAAAAAATGTTTTTGAGTTGGATAGTGCAGCAGGCGGAAGAGGTTGATCTCCACACAACGGCAACGCTATAGTATTGTATTTGTAATTGAGCCATGTGTGAATATAACCAGTTTAAATTTTAGAATTACATTGTCTTCCAATGTCCAATGACCAACTTGACCATTGGCATTGCGATCATGACCATGTCCATGACTTTTGAGGCATGATAAATGATGTCAGTAATGATGACAGTGTAGTGACTACGTATTATAGACTTCGTATGATCAGGCCGATCAGTAAACAAGGAAAGTCTATTTTGTTTATTTACTTCGTACTGCCCTAGTTTGGGTTGACAGCTGACCCGTTTATTCGCTCTGCTTAATCCGGATGTCCGATCTTTTGTTACTTTGGAGACATTTGTAGACATGCTTTGTCGCGAACTGTTAAGACATTCCTTTTAAGTCAATTACGCGTTTCGCGGCAAGAATGCAACATTCCAGTAGTCATGTGCCGGTGCTCCACCAATTAGAGCTCATCAATGTTTAGCTAACCAATCAGAGCGGATTTTATGGAGGTCAGCGCAAAGTAGCTCGGCCAATCGAAAGCTTTCTTATGGAGTCGTCGCCCATCCCCGGATTTGGGGTGAATTAATTTACTTCACTTACTTCGTCTTCGAGGACTTGATCGCGTGAACTACATATTCAGTCGCGTTATTCAGTTAAGCCATCGTTCATTTTCGTTGTTACAAGACAAGCACCTTTTGGACATCGCGAATAGCGAAGAGTTTGTGTTTTGTTAGGGTTATTTTTATCGCGAAGTTTCACACCTGACCCACATCTACAATGTATTGTAAATGGTCCTGATAGGACCATTTTTACTGCTCACAGTGGTAAAAATCTACGGGACACAATTTGAACTACAAACAGAGAGAAAAGAACAGCATATCTAAAATAAAAAATTGCATACCTAGATTGAAGCTGATTTTATGATTTATTGTACAAAATTTCATTTTCAAAATGATAAGTCATACTTACAAAAATCGTCATATAAGTTCCATTTCTTTCTCTTCCTGCTCGATGTCCCATCGTAAACAAAGAAAGCCCGCCCGCAACATGCGGAGGCCGCTTATTATTGTCCAAAACAAGCCAACTCGCGATCTGCAAGCATGCCCGCCGTATCCGATTTCGGATACGCCGTATCAGAATTCGGATACGCCGTGTCAGAATTCGGATACGGTAACACGTGTGGTGTGGGAAGCTTGCGGGAAATACATGACAGTCATCCAGATAGCAGCAACACTTTCGAGAGGGATCACGACTGAGATTTTCTCAGTCTTTTTATTTTCCAAAACTGCAGATTTTCCATTTTTTTCGACATTTGAAGAATAATTTGGACCATTTTGGTAAGTTCATATAACACTTGTATCATTTTTAGGGCCAGTCATGATTGATTTTGTTGAATTTAAGATAAGAATTTTGTGTGAAATTTTGACAAACTTTTTTTGTACTGTCCCACATTGTTCCCGTATAGCGCAGCATTACAATGTAGTGTTGTGTGACCTGACCTAGTGATCGCAAGATTTATTTAGTTAGTTTTGGGTTTTTGTGCAATTTATGAACATCCGCGTTTCGATTACGGAGCATCTACTCGCGGGACTAGTCAGCTCGGCGCCGATCCTTCTCCCGGAACTCTCGCGGTGATCGTCCGTTACGACTCCGCGGGTCGCATCCGGCAGCCTATCGCCTCCTCGGATTCCTTGCACGAAACCCCGGCAATTCCTTCTGTCAGCATTTATCTCGTGGTGAGTAGGAACATTTGAGTTTGCAATCAACAATACCTATTCCCACAACAGTATCATGAGTATTGTCATATATTGACACGTCTTCAATTTTCAAATTCAATTAAAATAAAAAAACATAAATCAGTTGAAATTATTTAATTAATTGGCAACAATAATTGCTCCATCATGGTTCATAATTGCACTTAAGTTTTTTCAGATGTTGATAATGGAATTCTACTTCAATATATTTTATGGTTTCGAGCACATATAAACGTAAATAATCAAAATAAATGAACAGACATGATTGACAGAAAAACGAATTTAAAAAAAATATACCAACAATACATGAATCGCTGCGTGTGGGACAATACAATTTCACAACGGAAACGAAAACATTTCAAATATCACTTCATTCTTCGACCTTATGGCTTATCTAACATAAAAACTTCTGATAATATGTGAACAAAATATATAATTACCATTTTTGATTGTTTTAGCTTTAAGTGGAAACTAATAAGCACAATTTCTTCACTGTTCCAAATTTGTATGCCAAAGTTTTTCACCATTCGCGTTGAACACGTGTGTTTTGAAGTCGACAATAGAGGGCGAAAATTGTAAACAATAATAATGATTGGGTATCGAATCGATTTTGATGCTTGCAATTTTGGAAACGAATTCCAGTCAGTAAGCAACGAAAATCGTCGGGTTCTTTTCAATTTTGAGTAGTTTGTCAGGAAAAGAACTCTCACAATGATGCAGTATCAACTCCAAGTCACATCCGTGGTAGTTATCGTGATTTTCGTGGCCATATTAGCGCAGCTCGAGCTCGATTCGGAGCCGTTGATCGCAAAGAGAACGGTCACTCTCTCCGCGGCGAAAGATGAGACATTCCGGATGATCACAGATCTGCACAAATTTAACAAGGTAAAATGGGAATAATAATGAAGCTGCAGCTGCAGTGCAGTATTGCCTATAATTGCCTTATTTGAGTATTGATGATGATGATGATGATGATGATGATGATGATGATGATGATGATGATGATGATGATGATGATGATGATGATGATGATGTCTTGATGATGATAATGATGATGATTGATGATGATGATGATGATGATGATGATGATGATGATGATGACGATGATGATGACGATGACTAATGATGATGTTGCGGATATGATTGATTGTGATGATGATAGTGGATTAGTGGTGATTAAGATGATGATCAAGATGATGATGTTGGGGATATGATTGATTGTGATGATGATAGTGGTGATCAAGATGATGATCGATTCAAGATGATGATGATGATACAATACATCAAGATGATGATGATGATGACGAAGATGATGATGATGAAAATGATGATGATGACATCATGATGATGGGGATATGATTGATTGTGATGATGCTGATGATGATGATCAAGATGATGATGATGATGACGATGTTGATGACGACGATGAAGATGATGATGATGATGAAAATGATGATGTTAGGGATATGATTGATGAGTGTGATGATGGTGATGGTGATGGTGGTGATGATGATGATGATTGATGATGATGATATGAATGATGTAACCTAACCAGCTAGGCGCTGTGGCTTAGCTTTGCACAGTCATAACAGTGTACGTTCGCATTAGTTCAGAAGAATGTTTGTAGGGGTAGTTTAGTTTTGGTAGAGAGGGCGCTGCACATCACAATTTTTTTGTGAGGTAATGAAACTGAGTATCGAATTTGAGAGAACATGCAATTTTAATGGCAGAATAAACTTTATTTGGTCAAAATCGGTCCAGAAACGGCTGAAATATCTGATCTTATAATTATTTGGGCATTTTGGGGCCCAAATAATTAGACGATTTTTTCAAAAAAATTTAAAAATGCTTACACTTTTTCAAAAAATTTCAAGAGCGTTTTAAAAATAATTGTTGATGAACTCTCAATAAAACATCACATGCATAATTTTTGTAAAAAAATGGTTAAAACCAACGCCTTTTTATAGAGCGATGGCTCTTTTTGAATGGGGGGGGGGGGGGGGGCTCATAATTTTTTTTCGCAGCCAAGATCATTTATTAAGATGGTTGAGACCAGGCGCGCCGGAAGCAGTTTGGGATGGGGGGGGGGGGCATAAACCTAATGGGGCTCACGATTTTTTGTGTGTAGGGGCTCAGCATGCCCAACCACAGACACAGGGCTGCCAACTTTGAGCCAGAGATGTGAGAGTGAGACATAGCGAGGGAGCGATTTGACTGAGCGGGGGAGGGTGTGGGAGGGGGGTGTCCCCTAAGTTGTCCCCCTCCCACGGTAGGGAGCTTTTGCATTTTTGGACTTGAAATTGTGCAATCTGGTGCTTACCTAGATAGGAAATTCGGGCTTAAAATTGACTGTATCTGGGAAAGCGTGTTATGATTTGATCGACCAGGGGGTGTATTCTGAAAACGATTTTAAGTTAAAATTTATTGTACGTCATATCTACGTCACTAAAATATTACACTGTGCTTAAGGAATAGCGATTTGCTAAAATATATTTTAGTGACCTCGATATGACGTAGATAAATGTAGATAAAACTTAGAAAAATGTAATACAAAATTGGGTTGCATGTCCCTCGTCTAATCATGGAATTACCCTGATGATGATTTATGATGACGATGATGTTGATGATATAATTGAAGTTTATTGATGTCGAAAAGAGTGATTATGGTGGTCAATGATGATGATGATGGTAAAGATGATGATGATGGTGATCATGATGATAATACAGTGATTGCCAGCCTGCCACGTGTTGAATAGACAAAATGAGAATAATGACATGTATGATAGTTGCATTATGATGAGAATCATTGTAATGGCGCATCTCGCTCAATAATTTGACAATTAAAAAAAAAACATATCTACAAGTATGTATTTGTAAGGGGAAAAACATACAAATATAGTTTTCCTCCCAATCAGTCCGACCACACCACGCCACGCCACTGTTGTATCCACATCCCGTGTTAATGTGATAATCCTTAGGTTTTATACATGTATCATACATTCATACAAATCAGTATCATTACCTACTCATTAGTTAACACCATGTAACAAGTTTTGTTTTTTTGTTTGCTTCTATCATTTCCAGTGGATGTCTCTTGTGCAGCAAGTCTCCGATCTCCCGTACCACTCGTCCTCGGAGAAAGTCGGCCGGCCGTTCATGCTGTACGTCAGCACCGCCTTCGTCACCTTGGAGATGGATGCGAAGATTACGAGGTACGAGCCGATCTCGACGTTCGAGTACGAGGCCAGGTCAGCTCTCATTACGGCGCGGTTGGTGTACACGATCGAAGACGGGGTCGGAGACATGGATGGGTTCTCCAGACTCACTCTCAGGATGTACGCCAAGCGGAGGAGCTACTTGTATCTTGTAAGTTCTTGGGAGCAACTCGTGAATACTCCACCATCTACCCCAAAACCCTTCCCCACATCTACAATGTAAATAGTCATACTATGACCATGACCATGACCATGACCATAACCATAACTGACGCGGAAAGGGCGGGGGGGCCAGCGGTCGACGTGCCACCGGGGCCCAGGGGGCCACAGTTCTTCGATTCACCCCCCGCTCTCGCGCCAACGAAAAATGAGAAGTACGAGAACAGCGAGAAACAGCAAACACGAGTAAACACGGCGTAAAATTAAATTTAGAAGTTCATGTTGCTTTATTCACGAAATAAGAATCAAACAGCAAATTATATCTTCTGAGCTGGGCGCACTGAAAACTAACAAAGTGAAGAGAACTAAAACATGGAGCTGCAAATTGCTTCTTCTCCAACGAAACTCAACTTAAACTCTTTTGCCTATAATTCAAATCTCCCGCCCTTTATGGGCGATAAACCTCATCACTTTGACGCAATGCGCGACATTAATCCACCCCTTTTAATTCCCTTATTTTGGAACTTCATTAATGAGTATGAATGCTTCGTAAGTCGTTCTCGGGAATACTGCACGTGGCAAAATACGATACACACACATTAACTCACACATAACACATTCGTATAGGCATACATACGCACAAACACACACACACATACACCTCCACAATCGGACCCATCCAATCATAATCCTGGATACAACCCACGTGCATCATTCAACAACACCCACATTCCAAGATCCACCCAAGTCACGCCCACCAACAGCATCTCCGAGAACGAGACAATACCCAAGCATTCTTACTGATTTTAAACAAAGACCCGTGTCTGCAACCCGCGTCGCCATAATTATATAACAACGAAATACCCCCGTGCGCGAGGCTCCCAAAATATCCAAAGTATTTGCCTACTAATTACCATCCTAATGTAGCTCTCCATTAACCCAGGCAGAGCCAGAATCCCGTTCCGCTACATAACCATAACCATTTGCATGCTATATATTTTGTGCACGATTTCCTGGTCGTGCAGTGTACATAGCTTGTCAAAAATTCCTGATAACTGTACAATTGTCTATGCATTTCCTAATGACACACAGATACAACAGTATGGCAATGTGCGTATGAGTGCCCTACCAGCTCTAACCTTTCTACTATTTTCCATGTTCACTGGCCAAACCCAGTGAAAGAAGAGACATGGGGATTCAGGGTGACTCGGCTGAGCATTATAATTCCCCCGGCCAAAACCAAAACCAAATCTTGAATCAGTAATTTTACCTTTGTAGAGCTACAACATATTCAAATAAATTTCATCCATAAACATGAATTGTAAGCTGATGAATTTGAATTAATCTGTACTAAGCATTATTAGTTAAATATGCACCTATGTTGGATCATCTAATCTGCAATGTTTATAGGCCTTTTAGAATAATGTTTGCTCTTTTCTGTTCACAGTTAGTTATTAAGTATTGTATTATATATACATGTATTTGTTATTTCTTATTTGTTACTTTGACTTTGGTGTTGTATTGTTTTTATGCTATTGTGTTTACTAGTTTTTTTATTTAGACAGACCACCAGTGCGCTTAGAAACGCCCGTATAAAGCGCCATATAAATGCAATTATTATTATTATTATTATTATTATTATCTCTCCTTCCAGCTCACGGTGGTCCAACCCATGAAGTTCATTCTCTCCCAACATGTAACGGCATCTCTGTTCAACCTGAAGGTCATTCTCCAATGACAAATGGCGGATCCTCCGACGACATCGGGAACGTCGACGATGAAATCATCGGTCATCCGTTCATCGCCTGTCAAATCATCGGCCGTTGGATCTTCAACGGTCGTTTATCTACCCATAGTCTCTTCAAAAAAGTAAATATTGGACGAAGAGTCATGCTTAGAACTACG
The DNA here is from genome assembly GCA_037951105.1 of Echinarachnius parma. Taxonomy (NCBI): domain Eukaryota; kingdom Metazoa; phylum Echinodermata; class Echinoidea; order Clypeasteroida; family Echinarachniidae; genus Echinarachnius; species Echinarachnius parma. The sequence goes on from JBAMJV010005167.1 coordinate 34,904, forward strand.
TCTCTTTTTCGCCCGCTAGCAAGCAGATCATACTTCAAGGTCCGAATTTTTGACTGAAACCATTCGTCGACTGTTTATCGACTGTCAAATCATCAGCTGTTAGATCTTCAACAATCGTTTATCTAGAGAAGAAGGTGTTGGAAGTTGGAGAGTTGTGCTTCAACCTCTGTTTTCGACCTTTAGCAATAAATCATATATTTTGATGATCATTGTGCAATGTCCGTTTGTTGACTGAAATTAGACTGTTGAATCATTGACCGTTGGTTTTTTAACAACTGTTTATCTTCCCATAGACTGTTTGGAGCTAAATAAGTGTTGAGGTTTATCCTATTGAAATGTTTGAGTCATGTTAGAGGCTCTCTCCACTTCAAATATAGGCATGTAATTTACTCCAATGACAGCTGAAACTTGGAACATGTTGTGAAGTCCGCATCTTGGGGTGTGAAATGTTCGGTGGTCGATTCCACAAATTTGTCTTGATCTACCCAAAGTCTGTTCAGAAAAATAAGTGCCATTAAAAATTAACTTATTGATTTTTTCGTCAAAATTAGGCTCAAACTTCAGAATTTTCTCCACATATGCAAAACAAATATTTTGAGTATGTACATGGGTTAATGTATTATGCAGTTGTTCCCAAAAAATACAATTCAGATAAAGTTTAACCCGTTCCCTACAAGTTTATGAAATCCCCATAGACTTTGTACACAACCCACTCGGTTCCCGTGGTCAAGGGGTTAACAGAGATGCCAAGTTGCCAACCAGTACGATTTAATCGTATTTAGTACGATTTTTTGATGAAAATACGACAGTACGATTTCTAAGCAAAAAAATACCATTTTTGAAGGGAAAAAAAGAAAAAAAAAAGTTTGTTTGTTGCACAAATTGGCTTTGTGAAAAAAAAGATTTTTCTCCCTCGAGGTTGGCTGTAAATATGTTAATGAAAGAGCAAATATTTTACTTGCCCGTTCTTACCAGTAAAACATTTTCCTGAAATTTAAAAGGCCTGGGGCCAACGGGCCAGAGTAAGTGTCGAGTTTTCGTGAAAATCTGATTTTTCTCTCCAAAATAGGATTTTTTAGGATATTCAGACTGTTTTTTTTATGTCAAGAGGTTGGCATCTCTGGGTTAAGAACTGATTGATTTAGCTATATAACATGTAATCTCCATAGACCCAAGCCTGAGTGATTTATGGTCATGCATTCAATGTGTTAGGAACATTGTAATTTGCAATTTGCAAGTCATTAGTAAGAAGCGTGGTTCTATTGATCATGAAATACAATCGACCATGCCTTTAGAAGTCCAACATGCATAATATTGTTAATCGCTATGATACTCACATTAGTAGTGCTACTGACTATCAAATAGACTGTTAAATAGTTGGTAAATTCCAAGGTTGATTCTTGTTTCCTTTATGTTAGCTAAATCAAAGGAATAGGTTACGTATTGGCTGAGATATGCCCATCCGAATGAATTTTACTTCAATGGGCAATCAGTGTTATAATGCACTGGTTCCTAAATTTAGGAACCAGTGCACTATAACACTGATTGCCCATTGACCAAAAAAATCATTCAGATGGGCATATCTCGGCCAATACGTAACCTATTCCTTTGATTTTCGGTATTTGGACATTATTTGTTATGCTCTTTCTGAAAATGAAGTCCAAATTTGAAAATTCTAAAAAAAAATGTTTATGACATAATTTATGACATCACACTTCAACACTCTATAATGATTATGTGTATCAATTTTATTCAGAAAGGAATTCTTGAATCAATGCTCTTGTCATCTAAAGCTGGTCTCCCAGAGGTAAACAAGGCATATTATGTGACAAGGCATGAAGCACAAGGAAACTTCCAATCTCTAATCATGCAACAACAACAACAAAAGGTTCCATCCTGTGAGAGATCGCGGTCCCAAGCACTGAAACTCTGTTGAGGGGCCAAGAAAATGTAGTTCAACAGTTTTAACATGTTCAAAATTGCGGACGCGCACACAAGACCAGTTGCAGCTAGTCTCCCGCAATCTCAGTAGCAACTTGTCGCAAACTGACTACCTGACTCTTATCATGGGAGACTACCTAAAGACTTTCTGAGAAGCTGTATTGGGCCATCCCAACTCTCCACAAAACATTATGACCAAATACCTTTCAGCTATTGGCGCAAATTGAATAAGTTGGGGCAGTTTTATATTCATTATAAAGTTTGGTCATTTAAAGTGGGTCAAAATGTGATATCATTTCGCCCAGTGAAAAACTGAACTTTGCAAAAGCCAAAAGGGTCATGAAATTATGGTTTATTTAGCTATTCAAAGTGCAATAATTGCAATTACTGTGCAAATTTGTCCAAGTATTGTATTTGAAAAGCCTTTTTAGTAATGGTATAGGAAAAAACTTGCCAAATTTTGGATGTTTGAGTAGAATTTCTGTATGTGAGCATTGAGCATTGATATGAATCTTGTTTGTTGATCATGTTGATTACTTTCATGTTGCATGTCAATTTTTTGTTTTTGAAATTTGTATAGATCTGATATATTTCTTTTCATGTTTAGCAATTCTACTGCATTTTAATTTTTTTTAGATGGATATGAGTATTATTCTCAAAGCAATAAGAACAATAACAAGGCTGAAATGTATTTGTATAATTTTTCATTATATTATTATGAACTTCTATGAAGTTTTGTTCCATTCCTGTATCAATCATGCTGCTCATGTCATGTAGTCCTTTGGTTCATTTATCTACAGTATCCCCAATACCAAACTAAACCAAAGCTACTGTGATTTGATTGATTTATTTTCCATATTTCCATTATATAATTATAAACAATATCGAAAGTTAAATTTTACTGACACTTCTTGTACCCAAAATTCAAAAAAATTATACCTTACAGATATATGGTTTTCAATTATCTGAAAATCTAACAAAGAACATTGAAGATAATCTTGAAAATTATCTTGTATTTTGATCAAATATTCCAAAGCTTGTGTTTTGAAGTACTGTGTTAGTGTGTGTATGTATGTCAGTAATTTCCATTGCAGTTTCATGTAGATTTTGTATTCAGTGCATTCAATTATGCATTCTTTTATGACACGTTAGTCAATACCTTATTTTGTTGAGGTGTTTAAAGGTTTTGTCAGGGTTATAGCATGCTAAAATCTTTAAAATGCATGATGAACTGAAAAGATCATGGTGATTAGGGTTCGATAATTGACATCTTACTCAGTTTGTGTATTAAAGTCCCACAGGATAAAGTCCATTATTCTTGAATCAACAGTAATTTTTGAAGACATTTTTAATTGTCCATCTATCAGCATAATATTTTTAAAATATGCTCTGTTCAATTTTGGGGAATAGTGGCAGCCTGGCGGGGCTGAAAGTTCTTTTTGCATTAACAAAATTATCTCACTATTTGATCTGATATTTCATACAAACAAAATTATGCAACCATATCTTACTTTAGAGTGAAATTTTGAGAAGAAATGAAAGTTCATCCCAAACCCTGACAATTCTTTTAAGTAGATATATTGCTGCCAGTACTTAAAATGAACGTGTGTACATAGTTTTTATTTGAAGTGCTTTATAGAAGATGAATAAATATTAACATATTATTCGATTTTTTTTTTCTAGGATATGTGCAGTATTAGCGTTTCTTGTATATATTTGTTCAATGTTTTCAATATACATGTGAAAACCAGACCTTGAGACATGCATGTCAATTTTGTCCACCTATTTATGTATAGCCAGTTACACAATTATTTTTCTGCTACTTTTCTTGAATACTGGTTTAGGTGTAATTTTGTGGAGTAGATTATTATGTTTAGTATGTATAACTCTGTATCATCAGATGTGTGTATTAAATATTGTGTCATTTACTGCTGCAAATGTAACAACAAGAATGTTTACAAACTTTGCATAGATGCATGTAAACATGTACTATGCTTACCTTATGTGCCAATGTGTCTGATATTGTGTACAAATATATGTAATTCGAGACTGTTTTATTATTAGATTGTATGGAACTGAACTTCCATTTTATTTCTCTTTGACAACAAAAATTGTCACATGTCATACTATTACCATGTTTGGTTTGGTTTTCTCTTACATTCTGTTAAAAATTCAAACCTAGGATACAACATGTACCGTCAAACCCGTCATAGCACCTGTCTATAACAGCCAACCTGATTATAGTGGCCACCAAAAGAATTCCACTGAACAGAAAGCCAATGTTATGAAACCTCTTTATAAAGGTCGCCTGTCTACTTCCCTTAGGAGGTCACTATACACAGGTTGTGTGTATAATGATTAAAGGGTACCACCAGGCAAAGAACAACACATTATTATATGTTTTGGTACCGTATCAAATAGATACCCAACATTTTGCAAAGGGTTGTGTAATTCATAAACAAAGTAATTAATTTCCACCACTTACGGAGCCTCTACTATTTCCTGGTTCCATACGGGCCAACCATTTGCGAGTGCGCCAATGCTATTCACCCGTACGTTTGTAGACAATAGATTCCCGGGCGATTCGTTCGCTCTGCACACATTAGTATTCGCAATTCAGACCGCATGAACGCATGCTGCATGCTTTAGAATGGTGATGCGTTTTCCAATTTTTTTTTCTTTTTTCTGGAAACATATTTGTGTGAACTTGTTGATGGAATGGAATACTAAAGATAATAATAATACAGTATTTATATAGCGCATAATAATAATAGCTTACCTTTCTTTTGGGTGGTGGTACCCTTTAACAGTCACTGGTCAGCCTTGATGAAGCCGAGATGGAACTGTTCATACTTTTTATGTTGAAAATGGTTCCGTATAAGATATATTCTGCTTTCATTTTCTTCATTCTATTTTATTAATTTTAAATACAAATAAGTCAATATTTGTCTTTAAAGTCACAAAGTTTATTCTGCAATCCCAATATAGCCAACGTACGCAAGGCTGACTGCATTTGTATGATTAATGTTTATTTTCTTAGATGTTGGTATGATCTGAAATGTTTATGCAGTTGAACAAAATGTTTAGAGCAATTTTTCAAACATGAAATAAAAATTGTCAGAAAAATATTCATGCAATAAAATGGTAGTGTACTGTTGGGTGATATTTCGATACGTTTAGTTCTATGTTTGAGATTATTGATTTTTTTTGTCAATATGTTTTGTTTTATTTTTTCGCAGTGCCTTTCTGTACTGTGTACAGGTTTACATTATTCATAAGCAAGTTATAGTAAGTTATAGTTTATTACAGGGCTAATTTCTAGCTTTCAGCAAGAACTGCAATCAATGGTAAAGTTGTTTTAAAGTAAGAAAATATGCACATTTGAACCAATCAGATTTGCACATTTAGTCACATTATCTGACTCTCAATTAATTGCAACTTTACAATCGATTGCAACTCTTTCTGCAACGGGGCCAACATCTGGCAATTACAGGCTCTCTTATCCGCAACTGATTTGCAGAAACTGGAAATTGAAAAATATGCATAGTTCAGCAACAAATTGAAGATGATATATTTATGCCAAATATGTTAGAATTGCTTTTTATGTATTAAGTATCAACAGAAAGCTATTCAAGAAAGCTTTCCACTAAATATTCAAATCTCAATGTTTTCAGACAAGAACCTGATTTTGACAGAGCTCACAAATATGGCTGTGTGCAATTTGTTTTAATTCTTGTAAACTTTGAAATAGTAATATTTTGTTTGTATTATGTTCATTGAATCTGTGTTAGTAGCATTCCTTATGCAATTAATAATTTGTGCAGTAATGTATATGTATGACATTGTCTGTGACAGTTTCTAAGTTTCTTAGAATAAAATATCTGACCAAACATCAAACAATTAATTGTGTTTACTTTTTTCTTTCGTGATTATTGCACACACATTTAATTTATATAGGTCACCAGTATTCAATTAACAATATAGTTTTTTTCTAAATGTACACATGTATATAAATGACAAAATGTAGTTTGAATACAAGAAATCGGACTGCATTCAGAGATCTAGAACGTGGGAAAAACACAAGATGTAAAAACGGTTAACGAGAGAAGATAAGAAGGATGGTGAGAGAGAGAAAGGGGGAGATTGGAGGGAGAAAGAAGAGCAGAGAGGGGTGGGGGGGGGGGGGAGAGGTAGGAGAAGAGAAGTAGGAGAAATATATTAGATAGAGGGTGAGAGAGATAGAGGGAGCAAGATAAAGAAAGAAAATAAAGGAATGGAGCAGAGAGAAGATGAGGGCAGTGGAAAGAAAGGGTGGGGGAGAGAGAGAGAGAGAGAAAAGGGAGAAAACTGATAAGCAGGAGGACGAGAGAGGGAGGAATAAAGAGAGGGGTAGAGTATAAGGAGATGAGAGGAGATAAGAGGGATGGTGAGAGAGAGAGAAAGGGGGAGAGGGGAGAGAGACAGAAGAGTAGAGAGGGGTGAGAGGGGGTAGGAGAAGAGAAGAGGGCGACATATAATATTAAAGAGAGATAGAGAGAGCAAGAGAAGGAGAAAGAAAGAAAATTAAGGAAAGAGAGGGGGAGGAATGGAGTAGAGAGAAGATGAGAGCAGTGGAAAGAAAGGGGGGCGGGGTGGGGGAGAGAAAGAGAAAAGGGAGGAACATGATAAGTAAGAATACGAGAGAGGGAGGAATAAAGAGAGGGGTCGAGTATAAAGAGATAAGAGGAGACAAGAGGGATGGTGAGAGAGAGAGAAAGGGGGAGAGGGGCGAGAGAAAGAAGAGCAGAGAGGGGTGAGAGAAGAGGGGGTGGGGGAGAGGGGGTAGGAGAGGAGAAGAGGGCGACATAGAATATTAGAGAGAAGGAGAGAGATAGTGCAAGAGAAGGAGAAAGAAAGAAAATCAGGAAGAAAATGAAGGAAAGAGAGCGGGAGGAATGGAGTAGAGAGAGGGGGGGGGGGGGGGGGAGCAGTGGAAAGAAAAGGGAGGGGGAGAGAAAGAGAAAGGGAATAAAGATAATAAGTAGGAGGACGAGAGAGAGAGAGGAAGAAAGAGGGGGGGGGGGGTTGTGAGAGATACATAAAAGAGAGGACATTCAAATCCAAGGGAGAAGTAAATGAGTTGGAATGCGTGGCAGATATCGAGAAATAGAAATTTAAAAAATTCAAAATAGTAATATTTCTAATTATAATTCACATTAATTTAATGGGCAGTATGGCGCCATAATATAAAAGCATTCACGATATTGATTACATTCTTCACAATAAACGCATTATGCTAAGCGTAACCCATAACAACAATATTTACATTTGTGTATAAAATAATTTGCGCTGACCCGTGAGCAATACAATACATTTTTAATAGTTATTATATGTTAGAAATTTAACAACTATCAGACTTGATCGAAATATTATATAGATAGCTAAACTGTTGACCAAAATATATATAAGTTCAAAGTATGAAATAATGTGTAATGCATTCTATGCAATTTAAACAATTTATTGAGAAAATAGTCGGAACAGATCAATTTAAACTTTGTTCATGTAAATATATATATATACAGGATGTAGTATGGTTCTAACAATACTACATAGAAACATAGAAAGATTATTATTTGAGCAAATAATGTGCATTGAAATCCGTGCATCATAAAAAAAAAGATGAATACAAAATTATGGCGGCTCCAAAGTACAGCATTCCACGGGTCAGTAAACAAGAAGAGAAAATTCCCCTTTCAACATGTTCAACTCCCCCATTTCTATTGGAAATATAATAATTGAATATCCTCTATATGCGACCTCCCATGGACTAAGTACACGTTGCATATACACGGCGGTATAATTATGATACAATTTTGATATCATTCTGCAGTGGTAATCCAGCGGGATCCACGTATACTAAGTTAGCAGGTGGAAGCTTGGCTGTTACCTTGGTTTGAAATGCCAACTTAGAGAAATTATATTTCTTTTCTGATTTGCCAATAATCCGAGTGTCATTGAAGATGCATGACATGTTTTATTCAAAATTCATATGAATAATTTTGTGTAGGCGTTAGATACAATTGTACTTGTTTTTGTGTAATGCGTACGTTGGTTAACGCGAATACGCATGAGAGATATAAGCAGTCGCCATCGCATTACACGGTCGTGTAACGAAATGGGGAGCGTACGAACGACAGCAGTCGTTGCCGTGGTCAAAGTCGCGTTCGTCTTCCTTCTCGTAGTTGCGCAACTCGACGGCGTCGCGTCAGCGGGGGGAACGACATCGGGGAGAAAGGAAAGGCGACCGGCGGGGCCGAGCGGAGGAACTACGTCCTCGCCGAGCGGAGGAACTACGTCCTCGCCGAGCGCCGGTTCGACGTCGTCGGGGTCGAGTTCGAAGTCGGGGGCGGCCTCGGAGTTCACCGCGGACGATTTTCACGACCTGACCGACAAGCTGACGCAAAAGCTCATGATGGACATCGACAAATACAAGGCTGAGGATCCGAACTGGGGGAAGCCGCCGAAGGTGGACGAACAAGGAGACGATGAGGACATGGACCAGGAGCCACAACCTCCGTCGACCGAGTGCGACTTCGAATGTCCGGATGGTAAGTGCGATGGCCTTTTTTTAGTTGGTTGGTTTATGTATTATAAGAACTAGCAAATTACCCGTCACCAGATCTTTGAGTAAGATAATGTTGTATGTTGTATATTTGTATTTTGTTATTTTTTGTATCTATCCTGTAAAAAACATTTGGTCAATTAATGGAATCTCTGTTTGAATGGTTATGATATGATTTAATAAGTGTATAATTAAAAATACAATCTCATATTCACAGGCATATGCGTACACGGGGGGGGGGGGGGGGGGGGGGGGGGTTCAAATTTCACTTTGATGAAAAAGGGCTGTTTTGGGGTTTCCCCCCCCCCTCAAAAACATATTCACGGACACCATGAACCCCCCTCACAAATTCTTCACCGACACCCCCGCCCCCTTTTGAAAGAATCTTCACCAGTACCCCCTCTCGAGAAAATCTTCATCGACACCCCCCTCGCGTCGAAAAATATTCACCGACAACCCCCCCCCTCGAAAAATCTTCTCCTACACCCCCACCACCCCCCTTCGAAAGAATCTTCACTGTTACTCCCTCTCAATAAAATCTTTACT
>JBAMJV010005168.1:0-41849 GCA_037951105.1 Echinarachnius parma
GTTGATGTGTCATGTGTTTGTGTGTGTATGTGTCTACAATAACATGACCAGCTTTCTGGCAGCTTTCCACATGGAGATTTTAAATCAGAACTAGAAATGCTGTGGCACACTAACTATTAAAAAAAAAAAAAAAACAGATTTCTAGGGGACCCCCCCACCCCCCCCCCCCCCCCCCCCCCTCCAGCTGCCATGCGGCCATACCCTTGCTTCCACCCAAATTCTAGCTGTAAGAGTGTAGGTCTACCCTATTTTTTGAGGCATCGCATTTCCGATGTGACAGTTAACAAAATGCTTGTGTTTCAGATGTGACACTCTTGTTAACAACAATTCTTCATATAAAGAGAAAAGAGGTATTTTAAATAAATGTTACTATTTTGATTTCAAACCATGACACAGGTAACTGCAACAATCTTTATGACGAGTTCGTTTTTAACAGCAAGCAAAGAAACTTGTACGTGAATGTTGACTTGATTCTGCATGTCTACTATTAAATATTTCTTGGAAATTTTCACCTGTAAACAGACAAACTTAGAAACAAACTCCTTTTAATATTTGGTGTACATTTTGAGATAAAAAAAGCAAAAATAAGAAGGAATTTGATACTTCACTACCAGTTCCCTATTGTGTTTTCAATGGCTACGCGCGAAAACAACAAGAAGTTTACCTACCCAACGCTAGGGGCGCCCTTCCCCATGTACGAAATTCAGCGTTTCATCGATCGCTGTACAAAACCGGCGCAGTGTCCAGTCTTCCCCTTGTAGTGTCTTTGGTGAAACACAATAGACTCCGCTACCAATAACAATGGTTAGGACTCCTCGATAGCAGACCCGAAATTTAGGGTTGGTTTTAGAGTTAATGATGCTATCTTTTGCTTCGTGCATCCCTTAATTATAAAATATCGGACTTAGAGCCAATAATTCCACCATGTAGAACTTCAAAGAGGGCGCAATGAGTTTATATCGACGCTATTATTCTAGACAATAACTTGTTACATAATATAGAGTCATGCCAACATACATGCAGTATACATGGGCAAATAAATATGGGTGTGCGTATGTGAGGGATTCTCACTTGGGAGAGGGTTGGGGGGGGGGGGGGGGGGGGGGGGCTGCCTTCCTTTTCCCAAATAATCTTCCCGGTCTTCACCTGGACAACAAACAAAAAAAGTCGCCAACTATCACCAAAAAGATCAATACGATTTTCCCGAAGATCTAGCAAGATCATTTCCCGAAAAGTGACATTGTGTACGATGACTTGGGCTGAATATGACACAAGTTTGCTTGAAAATTGCATGATTTTGGCAATGCTAAGAACTTGAATATAAAGTGAGCTTGCCCAAACAATGGTATGATTTTGCCCTAAAACCGTTATTTGCCCTCTCTATTACAGTGTTCTATACCGCCCCAGCTTACCCCATTTATCACTGGCGTATAGCGAGTTACGTAATACCTATTCAACTTGGGGGGGGGGGGGGGGTGAATGAATAGATCATCCCCCCTCCCCCCCACTTGAATGGGTATCAATGTCATGTCTACGCCCGTGTCATTTATACATTATTTTAACTTACGTTATTGATAATATACTTTTAAAGTAGTCATTTATATTTGTTTACGGCCTTGGTCGAATCTAATAAAAGGAATAATAATTGCGTCGACAGCATGATCTTCCCCCTCCGCCAAGCCTGGTAGACCGCAAATCATAGTACACATCATATATCATCATAACCAGAATTTGCCATCTGACGACAATGAGCAAAGCAACAAATCAAGTGTCTCCTATGCCATACAAATGTTCCATAGCCCGAGTCCTATAATGGATGTTAGATATTTAGATAATTGCAAAGAATTATTTAATATGTATAAGCCTTTATATTTATTGTTTTTTAAAAATAATTATCTTGTTATTATGTTGATTTTATTTGTATTTTTTATTTTCTGTTGGGAAAGGGGGGAGGGGGGGGGGGGGGCTCGAACTTTCATGGGGCACACCATGCCATACGGCACAGTAGCACACCCGTATGTTTGTACTTTGTTTTATATTTTCGATGGATTTTGTTGAATATGCTCCCCCCCCCCTGCCCATATATAGCTACGCCACTGCCGAACATCACATGTTGCCCCCTAGCCTAGCTCCACCTCACATCCCAACCTTCGGGGGAATGCCTTTCATCACCAGAGAGCCATCAGTTTGGCTTTCCATACGAATTGCTATTCACTAAAATTTTGTAATTGTGCCTTAAGCCCGGCGCAGACAGAGCCGACTCGACCCGATCCGACTGGTTTAAATCAGGCTAGAGTTGGGCCCGGTCGGTCGGAGCAGATTTATCGCGTTGAATCGGCTCCAACTGGCATCCGACTGTCTCTCGACTGGCAAAATGTGTGTAGCGAGGCACTGAAAACTGAGCCGATCGGAATGACAACCAGTCGAGTCGGGCCCCCTTTGTCAGATCTGATTATCTACGTACTCGTGGACATCCTCTGAAGTTTTTTACTACCCGTTGTAAACTCAACCTCAGAAGCAGTTTTTTCAGCAAGCGTGTTATAAGTTCATGGAACAGTCTTCCTGCGTCATTAGTCACTGCTACTAGCGCCGTCACTTTCAAACATGGCCTGGATATTGTTTGGTTGAATAAAAGATTTGATATCGTTTGACTTCCATGCGCGCATGCTGTGCACAGTCAGTAAAAGAAATGCTATCAACGTGTTTATGACCGGGAGATCTACAGGGCTACCCTACACTCCTGTCTAGATGATGATGATGATGATGATGAGTCGGCTCTGTCTGCACCGGGCATTACACGGAGAACAATGGTTAGAACCGATCCCATAGCAATCCCGGAATGTAGCGCTCAACTTAGAGTTAATGGCCCGTATTCACAAAGGAGGTTTGTACAAACCCCGGTTCAAACCGCGGTTTACATCTATGGAATGCCAATTGTAAACTGATGGAGAGGGAATGTGTACCATCAACATTGTTAACAAGTACGGAATTTACATTCTCTCTCCATCAGTTTACAATTGGTATTCCATAGATGTAAACCGCGGTTTTAACCGGGGTTTGTACAAACCTCCTTTGTGAATACGGGCCATTGATTCCAAATGTTGCTTCGTGCACCAGCTGATTTCTAAAAATTGCGCGTAGATCGACATAGAGCCAATGTTCCCAATTACCACGGCAACAAGGGCTGGTCCGTAATCGGGCCCCTGCCCCCCGATCTACACCACTAAAGCCCGGCGCAGACAGAGCCGACTCGACCCGATCCGACTGGTTTAAATCAGGCTAGAGTTGGGCCCGGTCGGTCGGAGCAGATTTATCTTGTTGAATCTGCCCCAACTGGCATCCGACTATCTCTCGACTGGCAAAATGTGTGTCGCGAGGCACTGAAAACTGAGCCGATCGGAATGACAACCAGTCGAGTCGGCTCTGTCTGCGCCGGGCATTATATCGATGGCTACGAGCAGATGCTGCGTATTATGCGTGAAAAGTTGCTTATTTCTAGCACCGCTTGCTTTAATTTTACATGTGATCACGCGCGTCACTGCGGCCATTCCTACATTCACAACGTGAGAGAAAGGGAAAAGGGGACAAAGAAATCATCGTAAGTGGCCAAGTATTGAATCATATGTAAATTTTCGCATTTCATTGATTATGTTTTGCTTTAGAGTAAAAAGTAAATTAAAAAAATATTTTCAATGTGTTGATTTATATGAGTTTTAAGCCGCATTTTAAATGGCGTATTTATGGTACATGTCACTCTTTTTTTACATTGCCCCACCTATGCATATTTGTGTACTGTATGTTTCACCAGCAAGACCACCAACAATCCCAACATCCTCGCCTATACTGTTTGTGCATATTATATCTACGTACATGTAATCGCAATGCGCGAGTGCATATTTTTTTCGCGCGACGTGTCATGCAGTACAACAGTTCTACCCAATCTTGGAGAATCCAACGTCCCTACGATGGAGAACATTTCTATCACACCAAATGGAGTCCAGAAGCTTTTACTTTTAGAGGCCATCAAGACTGATAAAGCTACTGGTCCAGATGGAATCCCAGGCCAATTTCTGAAGAGTTTCGCCAAGGATCTAGCACCAGTTTTGTGTTTCATCTTCCAGCAGTCACTGAGCACTGGACAAGTACCATCAGACTGGCGCCTGGCGAACATCACACCAATTTTTAAAAAGGGAGACAAAAGCACCCCTTCAAACTATCGTCCTGTTTCCGTAACATCGATATGCAGTAAGTTGATAGAACATATCATCTTCAGTCAGATAATGCACCACTACGATACCAACAACGTACTATACGACTCTCAACACATGGTTTCCGAGCAGGCCGCTCATGTGAGACCCAGTTAATTATGACAGCCGAAGATCTGGCACGTTCACTGGACCAAAAATACCAGGTTGATGCGATTGCTCTGGATTTTTCGAAAGCTTTCGACCGTGTGCCCCCTGAGCGCCTCTTACTCAAACTCAGACACTACGGCATCCGAGGCGAACTACAGCAATGGATCAGATCATTCCTCACAGACCGATCCCAGCGGGTGGTTGTAGATGGACAAGCATCTGACACGATCCATGTGTCATCTGGTGTTCCCCAAGGAACGGTACTGGGCCCCCTATTGTTCATCACATTTATAAATGACATCTCCCATGGTATCACGTCCTAGCTAAGGCTGTTTGCAGATGACTGTCTCATATACAATCCTATTCATGACATCTCGGACCACCATGCGCTTCAGCGGGACCTTGATCGCCTTCATCAATGGTCTCTTAACTGGCAGATGAAATTCAACACAGAGAAATGTCATCTTCTACGGTTCTCACTCCGCCGAAACAACATTGAAGGCAATTACCTACTGGGCAATACTCAACTTACAGCAGTTCAAAACTACAAATACCTGGGTCTTACCTTTTCTCACAACCTATCCTGGCAAAAACACATTGATGGAATTGCATCGAAATCCAACCAAATGCTCGGGCTTATCAATAGGAATCTACGACGCTCTTCCCAGAAGATTCGACAACAAGCCTTCTTCTCCCTGGTTAGACCTCGCTCGGAATATTGTGCAACAGTCTGGAATCCATCTACAAAGAAGAGCATCTCAAAGATTGAAGCTGTACAGAGGCGAGCAGCAAGATTCGTTCTTCAACAATACCGCCATTCTGAGAGTGTGTCTGCTATGATTCAACAACTTCAATGGAGTACACTGGAAAGACGCAGACACATCTCCTGCCTTAGCCTCCTCTACAAAATTCAGAATGGCATGGTAGCAATTACACCTGACCAACTCCTCACACCAATGGCCCTAGATCGACAAATCTATCGCTTTCATGGCCTTTTTGACATTATTATAGTTATTTTCACTGTCGGCATTCTAGCGATAGACGCGACCGATACGCGGTGCCTTAAGAGGCAAGAACACCGTAGCTCTACAGTAAAAGTTACTTACGGAAAATCATTTTTTTTTGCACATAAAACACAACATATTTAGTATTTTGAGCGACATTTGTAGCCCTATCAATACATTTAGGGCTGTTATAATACTTTAACTCACCGATCTCGTGTGTCACTATACATGTCATTCTATAATTACGGCGAATTGTGAGATTTTCCACAATTCTCCATCACTCTTCGTCGGTCTTTCGCCGTTCAAACTGCCGTTATCGTACACAGATGCAATAATTACGGTATCGCTAGCGTGCACACAAAAAAAAAAAAAAAAAAAAACGACGCAAAATTAAAATGAGTTATTTGACTTGACAAACTGTTACCGCTACCGAATAATTATTGGAATCACTGGCCCACAATTATTTGCTAAAAATGTAGCGGTAACAGTTTGTCAAGTCAAATAACTCATTTTAATTTTGCGTCGTTTTTTTTTGTTTTTTTTTTTGTGTGCACGCTAGCGATACCGTAATTATTGCATCTGTGTACGATAACGGCAGTTTGAACGGCGAAAGACCGACGAAGAGTGATGGAAAATTGTGGAAAATCTCACAATTCGCCGTAATTATAGAATGACATGTATAGTGACATACGAGATCGGTGAGTTAAAGTATTATAACAGCCCTAAATGTATTGATAGGGCTACAAATGTCGCTCAAAATACTAAATATGTTGTGTTTTATGTGCAAAAAAAAATGATTTTCCGTAAGTAACTTTTACTGTAGAGCTACGGTGTTCTTGCCTCTTAAGGCACCGCGTATCGGTCGCGTCTATCGCTAGAATGCCGACAGTGAAAATAACAATAATAATGTCAAAAAGGCCATGAAAGCGATAGATTTGTCGATCTACAATGGCCCCAAGCATCACCAGACAATACCACCCAAATAAGCTCAAGCATATACATACTCGAACTCAGCTTTACCAGAACTCCTACTTCCCACAAACTGTAACAGCATGGAATGCGCTCCCCAATAATATCTTGGCTTCTACATCACTAGGAGCATTTGCGGGAGCAGTTGCCTCAATCGGCAATTAATGGGACACCTCACCGGTTCCCCTCGACTCTACGTCCTGACTGATGGACCCTGTCGAGTACCCAAGTAGAAGTAGAAGTACTGAGTGATTGCACGAGGCCGAGGGGTGTTCGCGAATTCACTTTGACGCAGCGTTCTCGCAGCTCGCCAGGCCGTTTTCGCGTGGCGGTGCCTCCACGCGTAAGTTTAATCTTCAAACTTGCGCCACTCGTAAAGATCATACCGCCATGTGTAAACTCAATATAATAAATTTATGTCAATTTCCCCATATTTGCACATCTACAAGTACAAAGTAAATGGTTCACTCAGGTGAACCATTTACACGCAATATATGCAAATGCGCTGGAGATAACAATACCAGCCATTCGTACACTGTTGCCGGTTCAATAGTTGACCGGCGTGTTTTATGACGCATCGGTAAGGAAAACGCACGGGAAATAATCATTTTATTTCTACATTTTGCGGTCTTCAAAACAACAAAGTCAGTAATTATTATCAAAGTATATGAATTGTGGATCACATAAACAAATTTTTTTTTGCATTTGCTGGTAAATTGAGGGAGAAATCAGCCGACAAAAAAAATGTTTCCGTTGGATAGTGCAGCGGGCGGAAGAGGTTGATCTCCGCACAACCCTATTGTAATGAACCTATGTGTGCATATTTGCAGACACCATTTTCATAATTCCAATTTCATTATTTTTCAACAAATACGACAAATCTTATTGCCGAATAAAGCCAGGCGCATCCTCACTCTAAATTCTAAAATCGCTTCGAGGAAGTCTCCGATATAATTATCGCGCACCCGGCCCGGCCGTGTACGTCCGCGGGCCGGCAGCACGTCTGCCAGGAGCGCAGCGAGCGCAGTCTCAAAACGCGGTCTGCAAAAATGCAGTGTTTTACGCTTAAATTCATCTTTTTATATGACAAACATCGAGATTCAAGGCTTTCATGTATTTATATGTAACAATATTTACGGAAATATAGTTAGAGAACATTCAGAATTACCTCAGTTTCAAGCAAAAAATTAGTTTTCCCGAAGAATAGGATCTAAAAATTAAAGCGCTTGTTCGACGTTCGTTGGCGAGCGAGGCTTTCAATAAGCGGCTGAGCATAGCGATCACATCGTTTTCGATCATTGCCACGGTTGCCAACTGCAGGTCTGTGATATTACGTGTAGTATGCGTATAATACACGTAGTCTATGCCGATCCACAAATTGGCAACAAAAGAGTGCTTAGTTCAGTTCACCTGGTCCGAGCGAGCTCTACCTGAAAATTACCGAGATTATCAGCGCATTTGTTTGCTGTTTTTGCAGGCATTTGTTCTATATGTTTCAAAAGCCTTGCAAACATGTAAGTAAAATAAGAGATATTCTAGAATACTGTATAAGCACATCTACACTGTAAATGGTTCTGGTATAACCATTTACCTTACACAAGTGTTGATTTGGGTAGAACCTGTTTTTGAACCAAATAAAAATCAAATTACAGACCATCTACAGTCATTAATTTCATGAATAGGTGGTGACATATTTGATTAATTTTTCATCAAAATTTGTATCTCAAAATGTCATGTCATACTCACAAAATGTGGACTTTGAGTGCCTTTTTTTCTTGCTCCTCTGTCTTCTGCCGTAAAACTGCGTGAAGCACGCCCGCAATCATCGAAACATCAATTCAATTCAATTCAGTTTATTCAACACTTGTCATAAAATACATCAAATGCAAAAAATACAAAAATACAGAGATAGAAAGAAAAAAACATAAAAGACATTCATATGACAGTGTTAGGGGTTAACAGAAAGGAGTAAGGCTCCTTATATGAAAGCTAACCCCTGTATAAAAGTATTACATGATAATATGATACTATACACTAATACAAAACAAAACAAATACATTAACAAATTGTCATATTGCCTGATAATTCTATTGCACATTGTAGTTATCTAATAAGTATTTTTTATATTTATATTTAAAAATGTTTACAGATTGACTAGACTTTAATTCAGTGGGGATGTTATTCCATAACTGTGGGCCCTTAAAAAACAAAGAATTTTTCATAATAGTGGTTCGTATTTTAGGAAGATGATAATTTGCAACATTTCTTGTATTATAATCATGATCATGAATTTGAATATTCTGAATAAAGTAATTAGATATTTGTTTCGGTAATTGTCCAACAAATAATAAGTACATGAATGTTGCAATTTGTAAATTTCCTATATCAATGACTGTTAATATCTTACATTGATAAAATAAAGGACTTGTATGTGCAAAAAATGAGCATGATTAGTTATCCGTATTGCTTTCTTTTGTAATTTGAATAATCTATCTATATTCCCTTTACTTGAATAGGCCCATGCTATAATACAATAATTTAAGTACGGAGTAATCAATGAATGATAAAGCATCTTTAAAATATGTACAGGAAAAAAATACATTTTTCTTAATACACCTATATTTTTGGCTAATCTATTGCACATACTACTAGTGTGTTCATTCCAAGATAATCTACTATCAATTAAAACACTTAAAAATGTTACTACTATTGCACGCTCGAATAAATATTGATTTACCCGTAGTTCTTTTCTTCGTAAAATTCATATAATTTGTCTTTTGATAATTTAAAACCAATTTATTTATACATAACCAATTAAAAAGTTTCAATAACTTATGCTTAAAATCTTCTTTCAAAACATCAATGTTAGAATGAGACATGAACACACTAGTGTCATCGGCAAAAAGAATAAATTTCAGCTTGCTAGAAATATTACACATATCATTTACATAAATAATGAATAATAGTGGTCCAAGAATAGACCCTTGGGGCACTCCACATCGTAAAAATTTAATATCAGATTTTGTATCATCTATTTGTACAAATTGTGTTCTTTTTTCTAAATAACTTGTAAACCATTTCAAAGTTATTCCTCGAATTCCATAATAATAACGTTTTTAAAATAAAATTTCATGATCGAGGGTATCAAAAGCCTTACTCAAGTCTAAAAATAATCCAATTAAAATTTCATTTCCTTCAAATACTTTTAAAACATTATATACTAGTTGCATTATTGCTGTGGATGTGGAATGCCCAGGTCTAAAACCATACTGACAATCTGTTATGATATTGCACTTATTTAAGAAATTTAAAAGAC
The DNA here is from genome assembly GCA_037951105.1 of Echinarachnius parma. Lineage (NCBI taxonomy): Eukaryota > Metazoa > Echinodermata > Echinoidea > Clypeasteroida > Echinarachniidae > Echinarachnius > Echinarachnius parma. The sequence continues at coordinate 9,645 of JBAMJV010005168.1, forward strand.
GATGATAAACAGCACGTTCTAATATCTTAGAAAAGACCGGAAGTAAAGATATAGGTCTATAATTTGATATTGTTTCTTTTGATCCATTTTTAAAAACTGGTATAACCTTTGCAATTTTCAATTTATCCGGTACAGAACCGGTTGTCAAAGAAAAATTAAATATTGCACTTAATGGGTAACAAACAATATGAACAACTCTTTTCAATAATCTTATACTTATTTCATCATATCCAGAACTTTTATCACTTTTCATTGTACTTACAATATCAATTATTTCCTTCGGAGTAATAGGATTAAAATATGCTGTAGATTCATTAAAAGGAATATTTTTTAAAATGTCATCTTGATTATTCAAATTGCCATTCAAATTATCGGTTAAATTTGGACCCACATTTATAAAATAGTCATTAAAAAATGAACATATTTCACTTTTATCATTTATTACACGATCATTAACAACAATTGAATCTGGCATATTTTTCTTTTTCGCCTGTTTACCAATGCTTGCATTTATCAATTCCCATATTTTCTTAATATTTCCAGAGGCATATTCAAACTTAGTCTTAAAATATTGATTTTTAGCCTTTTTAATCAATTTATTAACTTTATTTCTACACTTTGTATACACTTCTTTTCTATAGTCAGTACGATTATTTAAATATTTTTAATACAATTTGCATTTCTTTTTACAGATCTTGCGTAATTCTTTAGTAAACCAAGCATTATTGCACTTCTTTCTTTTTAAAAATTGTTTTATAGGAAAACATCGACTTTTATCGCTGAAAAACAAGCGGACTCTGCACTTGTGCGCGCACGCAATTTCCCGATCATTGTGTATCATGGCGTATCCGAATTCGGATACTATCGGCGATCGCCGTATCCAAATTCGTATACGGTACATTTTTGCTGTGCATGCGGTCTCCGCGCCCGCCCGCACGAAATAAGCAAAATCGGCGACTGTATACTTGGCGTGATCGCGGAAACGTCAACGTTTCTTTGAATTTATTCCGAAAATGTCAACTTTGGGACATTTCTAGAGAAAAGGGGCCAAAATTGAACCATTTGGGTAAGCATGTGATACATCTGTTAATATTGATGTTTGTAAAGCCTTTTTGGGCGGTCGCTGAATCCGCCCGCCGGGGCTATATCAAAATCATAGATATCTTCATAATTATCAACATCGTGCACTCACTCGCACAGTCACTCGATAATCATACATCAACATAAACTCACCTTAAAACCGGCTCCTCCAGAGCTCCAACGTGACTCGCCCGTCCTCTCGCTCGGCGGACGTTAACGTTCCCTTCCAACTGTTGGAATCCCTGGGATTCCCAATTCCGAACCCTCGGCTCCTGGTGGAGCCATGCTTCTCTCTCGTGTTCCCGACAAACGCACAGTTTACGGTACAACTACAAGACGAGACACACAACGTGAAACACATAACACATAACATTTAGGTCCTCTCCGAAAACCTACTCAAATGGCTTCCTAAAGCCTTCACAATTTGTCTTCCCGACAACCCGTTTTGGAATCCCCGATCCCAACCCACCGCGGCCCAGCCCCAACCTCGTGTCGGAGCGACGCTACGCCCGTGGCGCACGTCCGTCTCCGTCACACTCCTAAGGTGAACTGGCTCCATTTCGGCCATCCACCGGCGCACGTCCGACCCCGTCGCGCTCCTATGATGAACTGGCCACGAAACATGGCGTCTTTTCCCGAAATGCATCTAGCTCGTGCTTGCGATTGCGAGCCCAACCAGTTTGAATCGCCCGCGCTTGCGTCCTGTATTCCCAATACATGACGCACGCACGGGGGGGACAAAGGTCGGAATCGCACGCGCGAGAGCACCCATTGTCTACCGCCGCTGCGGATATGCGGCCCGGTAGACACGAGAATACTGCCAGTCAAGTGCCACCTAAACGGGCATAATACCCGTAAAATCAGTGACGGCTATATTCCCTCTCGTTTAATAGAGCTTAGTTCCAGCATGGAAATTAGCTCCAAACGGAAGGACTAGTCGCACTGATCTTACGGTATCCATGCCAGCAATTGATTTCCCGAACCCTCAATTGCTGCCAGGAACTGCCGAACCGGAAGGGCCTTGCGAGCGCTGAAGAGCACTCGCTAAGGCCACGCCCTAGTTAGCGGCTCAATGTGATGAATGGCCCGCGATCTCCGAAGAGCACTCGCTTGGACCTCACCACAGTGAGCTTAGACTATGTTGAATGGCCCCGTCTGCTTAACAGTAGGAGGCCTCATCAACTGTCCAATCTTACGAACCAAGAGTTGTCATAGTTGACAATATCCTGGAAGGAGTCAAGGCTCCTATAAGGATTCGGGAGGACTTCTTGAAGGAACATGTTTTTGTAACCTTAACCTGAAGATCCTGCCTCTCCATTTTACTGGTATATTTAGATAGGGATCGGGTCCCCTATTAACGAGGTCTCAGTCTCTTAGGGGCATAGAGGGGTCCGCACACCTCTGGCTCCTGAAAAGACCACCTGCAAAAACACTTGGACAAACCATATGGAGATATGACAGGAAGATGTGTTGAATTCCAATGAATTTATTCTGGAATCCAAAACAAATCAACAGAAATTCTTCCGGTCAATCTCTAACAATTCAAGTAAGGAAAGAAAAGACAAAGTAAATCCTTCCTTTCCACACCAGAAACCAATTAAACGTGAAACGTTTCAGCCTATCACTTATCCTACCACTTAGCCAATATTCTCCAGAATAATCAAAGGAATTCCTGTAGCGAGACTTAAGCGAGCAATAGACTTACCAGCATCCTTACCGTAAATACCGGCGTAATCGCCGCATACTTTTTCCTCGAAAAAACCCTGCAAAGTCGGGGTGCGGCGTGTACGCGGAGATAGTCAAAATGTCACTCTTGACTGGCCTCAAAACAACACATTTCAGCAGGTGTGGGACTATTGGTTGTATTGCACTGTATTGTATCGCGTGATAAAACATTATATAGCCAAATTGTCTACGTTTACCCTGGCCTAGAATGGTTTCTCACCTTTTTTTGCTGATATTTGCGAAATCTGATACGTTTTTAACTTCAAAGTTACGAAAGTTGGCACATTTTCCCAGCCGATTTTCTGGTTTCCCGCCGTTATTCCCGTTTTTTTTGTCGCCAGTTTTCCTAGCGCACTTTTCTCCCACATTTTTTTTTCAATTTCAATGCCTAAAGTCGGCATGCAGCGTTTACGCGGATGCGGCGATTGCGCCGGTATTTACGGTAATCATCATAAATACTACTCCTCAATTTGTATTTGTCGAATAATACAAATGAATACATGGCAGAATGCCGGAACTACATGCTCAATCGTGGCCAAAGGAGTGAGTTCTTCACTGAAGCCGGGTTGCCTGCATTGAGGACAACCCGGGTCCCAACGTTCTCGCCAGGCCGTTTTCGCGTGGCGGTGCCGCCACGCGTAAATTTATCTTCATGACTTGCGCCACCCGTAAATTTTGATGAGATAATATCGCCATGTGTAAAATCAATAAATTCATGACAATTTCCCCATATTTGCAGACACCATTTTCATAATTCCTATTTTATTATTTGTCTCCATTAATACAACAAATATTATTGCCAAATAAAGGCGCATCCTCACTCTTAAATCGCTTCGAGGAGACGAGGAAATCTCTGATATGATTTTAGAAACATGCACCGTATACCCAGCCCGTGCCCGTCGCGGTCCGCGGTCGTCCGGCTGCCCGCCAGCGCAGCACAGGCAGCTGGACCGATGCTGGGCGGCGCCTTCATCCGATCGAATCTCATAAAGCGGTCTGCAAAAATGCAGTGTTTCGCGCTCAAATTCATCTTTTTATACGGCAATAAAATGACAAGTATCGATGCTTTGCTGGATTTATGTAACAATATTTACGGAAATATAGTTACAGAACATTCAGAATTACCTCAGTTTTGAGCAAAATATCACTTTTCCTGAAGTAGAACATTCAAAACTCAAGCGATTGTTACGCGAGCGACTTGTTACTAAGCGATTGAACATAGCATAGCAAGTGAAAATCAGATCGTTTGCGAACGTTGCCAATTTCTGGGCTGCGATATCATATAACGTGTAGTATGCGTATCATACACGTGTAGTCTACACCGTTCGCAAATTGGCAACAAAAGTGTGCTAGGTTCAGTTCACCTGCCGTTGAGCAAGTTAGGAAATTATCGGGAGATTATCAGCGCATTTTTTTGCTGTTTTTGCAGGTAACTGTTCTCGTATTTGTTTTAAAAGCCTTGCAAAAAGGTAAGTAAAATAAAAGATAGTCTAGAATAGGTGCGATCGTGATAATCTTGCATTTTCGTTCCTTTTCGGCACTTTTTAAGAGTGCAACTTACAAGGCAGTTGGCGCGCTAGCTAGCTACCTCTCTCGCAGCGCGGGGCCTGCCGAATCTCTGGCAGACCTTCTAGTGCGTGTTCCATATCATTCAATTGACAGGGGTTTTTTTTCGACGCACATGTTCAATTTGCGTCGATCAATTTGTCAAACAAGTCGATAATTTTGCGAAAATAACCACTCATAATGGTAAAATATGTACTTTTACACTAACATTGGGCAATTTTCTGGATTTTTTTTTTCATTTCCGATGTTGCAAATTTCACATTGAAAAGTCGGGCAACGGGAAATTTGGCGATATCTGATGACTCCCGGCCCTACTCCTACCCCTGCGGCGCGGCATCCCGTGCTTGAATAGCAGCAATACCATGCGCCACGGGTAATTTTTCCGACATATAAGTTTGTGTTTTTGCGCCACGGGTAAATTTTTTCCTGGCGAAAACTACAGATAGCCGGTTGACGAGCTTGTATACCCCAACAACTGCGTATGTTCTTCAGAGTACAGACAGACTCACTTGCACGGGCTGAAACCTCCCGTTCGGCTGTGGCTTGGACGGAGGGGGGACGCGCGCCGCCCGCGGAGTCCTCTCCGGGGGCTTAAAGCGTGCGATCGCACTCCCATCCAAGCCTGAAGTACCGGTGGCCTTCGTGCCAGTCACGGTGGCTGGCAGGCCCTTCGAGGTTGACTTGGCCGGAGGGGGGACGGGCATCACCCGCGGAGTTACCTCCGGGGGCTTAGAGTGCCCGATCACACTCCCATCCAAGCCTCTCGTTGGGACACGGTCAGTCCATGCAATGATGTTGTCCACTCTATTAAACCAACATAATTTAAAAGGAACACAACAATTTAAAAATGGCTTAGCCTTCCTTTCCCCTCCTCAAAGAAAATTTCTTTGCCAAGTGGGAATTTCAGGCAGCCCAGGTTCCTTTTAAATTCCGAACCTTATCTGCTTACATGGGTGTGTAACTTAATTCTTCCTTAAATCTTTATACACCAAACATCACCCCTGTATTCCAAAATATACCTAGAGAGTTTACCTGAAATATTGACTCTCTGTGCAAATAAATTCTCAAACACAAACGGCGCGATTGGGATAAGAATATTTTCCTTATTATCCCTTTATTTTCGAATACCAAAATATATATCGACTAATACCATAAGAAAGGACTTATTTGTTGCCTCTCCTACTAACAAATTTATATCAAAACAAAGTGAACAATATCTTAAAGTTCACTTACAAAATTAATTCCATATTAGAAAGACCCTTTTTCCTAAACGTTTTCACAAAATGAGCGATGCCTCCTTATAAATCCATACAAATGCCCCCACAATTCTTTGTATCCCAAATTAAAGCCATTAATAAAGGGGGAACATTTATCTTCTCAACACCAAATTAACGTCAGGAGGAATTTGTCTCCAGAGTCAACAAATGTCATCCATCGCCAAAGGGAGCTGTTGACTATTATCAATCAAATATTTAACAAAAAGTCATCCCGACTCATGAGAGAATTTTATGTCTAAAACAAATCAAACCAAAGGGAGAATCATATCCCGACATCAGACATAAAATCTCCAGAATGTCGCACTTATTGAAAGGAACACAATAAAGTCCATCTGGAGCAATAAACCAAAGAATCTTCTCCATGAAACTATTCCCAGTGTATTTTTCTTTCATTAAAGTGTACCGTAAAACTCCGTGTATAAGACGCACTCGTGTATAAAACGCACCCCCAACTTTCTATTTCTTAAAAATAAAAAAAAAAACATTTTTTTTTTTTTTTTTTTTTTTTTTTTAAGAAATTGTTTTTTCATGAATATTCATATATTCATGAGGTAGCAATGCTCATTAAATATGCAAAATACTAAATTCATTAATAACTTTTTTGTTGAGAAAAATGTATACCCACTGTTTTGAAAATTGAATATTAAATGAGTGCTGCTACTCATGAATATCTGAATATTCAATTAGTAGCAGTGTTACTGCTTAAAAACATGCATTTTGTTTTTCTAACCACTATAATTTATGTAGGAAAAAGGTATATTTTGATAAATGTTCCCCCTTATATCAAGCTCTTGTCATGCCCTAGACCAGTTTAATATGCATTAAACATGACTAACGGGTGTCCCAAAAAAAAAATTCTAAACATTTTTTTTTTTTTTTTTTTTTTTTTTTTTTTTTTTGGGGGCTGTACCTGTGTATAAGACGCACCCCCCACTTTGAAAATTTTCTGACGGAAAAAAAGTGCGTCTTATACACGGAGTTTTACGGTACATGTAAGTGCACCTTTGCCGTCAGTGCGATGGCAGAGTCAAAAATAAGAAGTCACTGCATTTTAATGAATATTCAAACTGAAAGACTCCGCGGGCAACTTTTTAAATTTCAAATCAACACGAGGCCTCCTATAATACAAACACATGTACGGTGTAGGGTCAGCGATATCCAAAATATACAAATGAAGATAAAGGCTCACCTCACCTAGCCGAATGTATCGTGAAAATCTCCGTAGCTCATCTAATCCTGATCCGTCCTCATACGGGTGGATACCGCAGTGAAGCGTGACCGATGACACTCCACGCACATGATATATCATGGCCGTCATAACCAGTGTTCGTCTGTCTACTGCTTCCCTGTGGTATAGTTGAGACAGTGTAGAGCGATCCTGTGTATTGATAGCGATGGTGTTGGACTGTTGGTCGTAAGTTGGTAATCCCGAAACCGACGATAATTAAAAATGGGCCTAACTTCTGCGTGGCTGGCTGTCCTGTGATGATGATGAACTGCTGCAGTAGCGAATCCCATTCAGGTGTGTTCCGCGACCTCTGAAGTTATGTGTTAACTATGGACGCGAAATCACGTAGCGAAGCGCTTTATTTCCATATCGAAAATAAAGTAATAAACCCTACAAAATATTATCTTTTTGCTGAGCGGCACAGCCTCATATCAGTCCATAAACACATTCTGCGGGTTACACGGCGTATTATCAAAAGTCAACTGCATTCGGAGTAATATCACAACTTGCTGCCCGGGTGCTCCTTATACTAAAGTGTTTCCAAGATTAGCAAAGTCGAACAATCGTCCATTACTAAAAAGGCATTACTTAATGAAGCGCGATCCTTGGCATTGGGCGTCCTCCAAACCATGATGCAGTCTTCGCTAATAACACAATAATCTTCGCTATTTATCGTCACTTTAACTCACAAGTCCAGACTCCTAGAACGACTACACAGTGAGGAGCTAAACCTCTCGAATTTGTCTACGAGAACGAGAACTCCTTAAATTAAATATGAACCAGCTCAACACCTTGCGACCCTATCAACTCTGAATAAACAAATTCCAATTGATCGGACCGCTGGTCGGACAAGTCCGACCTGTGTGCATTCAGGCTGATCATATTTATTGGATTGAAGTCGCTCCCGTATCCTGGCCGCTTGCATGTGCCCCGGTAGTGGTACCGGAAATGACGCAAAGACCTCAGACCATGTGAACCCGTCGAGTGGGAATCACTCGGTCTACTAGATAAACTTAGAGTCTGTTTCAATCCCTGTGTGAAGTGATCGCGATTGTATTCAACTCTGAGCCTTCGAGCCTAAAAATAACCTAACTTATAACAACTTATTAATTCAATAAAGAAACATTACCATAAATTGTTATGGCAATGAGAGTCCTTTCTCTCTTACACCATAACAAAATCAAAGGATTCGCTTCCGTTGGTTGCACAACTCACAAGGATGTTAAATTTTATTTTATAAAAGCTTCAAATTTTCCTCAAAACTCTCCCAATAAATTCAAATCCTTTAAAAGCCCTATCAATCCAAAAAAAAGACCCAAAGCACGCCCAATTTCGACATGGATTCCCTTTTATATACCACCAGTGTGCATTTAAACACTGATAATTTTCTATTACTAATTACAATCCAAAAAACGCCCAATTTTCTAATACACTACATAAAATTAATTCACTAACGACTATCTGCCCTTCAAAAACAATATTCACCCAGTGTCTACTGGTCGTCCCGTCGGGTGGACTTCCATCAATGTATAGAACACTAAAGGCAAACTATACAGACAAACTATACCCCTAAATAAATTCACTCCACCCACAATATTAGTATCCAAGTGTATAATTATTATTAACACTCCAAAAATTCTTCCCAATGTAAGTCCAAACCATAAAATTGCCGGCACCAAATTTATACAAAAAAATCAATCCATAATTATGTTAGGCTGCTTGGCCTTTTAATATTGAGGCCGACAGGCGGTAATTCTATTCCCGGCCGGGGCATTAATCAACCAAATCCTAAATTAATTCCACGGCTACTTTGCCTTTATAACTATACATATTCACTAGGAGTGCAGGTCCCAGTAAACATCCACAATCATCCATAATTTTCTCGACGCCTTTTCTAAAATAAAGGCATAAAGAACATACACCTATTTACAACATTTCACACATTTCAACACAACGATTATTGCATTGAAACAAGCTTATAATTATAATTTATGTGACGTTTCTCACACAAATTTAACAAAATTCATGCGAAGTTATACTTATACATGTATTTACAAACCTCGCAGGAATATTTAAGTGTGACAATTTCCAAAAGTTAATCCATACATCCACGCAACTATCACACACACATGTATACCTGGTCTCAAACTAATTCTCTTGACCCCACTAACTTCCACTGCTAGCTGAAACTCATCCCATCATCCGAAACACACACACGATCTCAAACCATTCCCATCTTGGACACACTGGTCCTCAAGCTAGTTATCTTGACCCCACTGACGACCTCAAACCAATTGACTCTCTTGGCCTCACTACTACCACAACAACACATCATGATCACACACATGATTGTCAATTACCTTTTCACACAAATCTCACAATAACACGTCAACAATCTACAATCAACAATCAATAATTTTAACGACCATCTGAACACCCGACACGATTCCCTACGGGTGGGCAGATGCACCGTCAAATCATCATAATATTTACAGAACACTTTTTATTACATCACTTCCACGATTTGTGAAACACTCGCTCCAAAATAAGCAATTCTCATCAGAATCGAACAAAATATCAGTCTACTTCGACCTTACCTTATAAAACTCGCAACATCTCAGCAGAAAATCATCCACCATGTCCACTCATAAACACATACACTGCAGGCAATCCAATCTCTCGAAACATGCATGCACGTACGTACCGCATCGCAAAACAAAATCGTGTACAAAACCAATACAAATCGCCCAGGCGACAAAACTCTCACCAGAACCGAAAGTATTGCGCAATCATATTCCCCTCAAATTATATATGCAAATATAGCTCGTGATCGTGTTATCTCAAGAACGGATTGACGGATTCTGACCAAACATGGTACATGTATGTTCCTTGGAGAGCCAATGAACTGTTAGATTTTGGGGGTCATGAGGTCAAAGGTCACAGGGCTCATTATATGTAAAAGTAGCTTGAGATTGGAAATCTCAAGAACTGAATATCAGATTTCAATCCAACTTGATACCTGAATGTATCTTAGGGAACAATTGTAGTCATTAGATTTGGGGTCATGAGGGCAAAGGTCAAGGTCACTTATAGCTCATAATTGTGATACGTCAAGAGCTAAAAAACAGAGTACCATCAAAATTTAGTTGACAGAATTAATTCTGTGTACATGTTTATTTGGGCTTGATATGAATAAATTGCGTAATGGCGGAGGCATCATTTTCGACTGCGCGCAGTCGAAGATCCATCTAGTTTTTTTTGAGTCCTTGTTCAATTTGCGTCCCTCAATTTGTCAAACAAATCGATAATTTTGCGAAAATAACCACTCATATGGGAAAATATATACTTTTACAGTAATATTGGGCAATTTTCTAGATTTTTTTTTTCATTTCCGATGTTGCAAATTTCACATTGAAAAATCGGGCATTGGGAACATCGGCAATATCTGATGACTCCCGGCCCTACCCCTAGCCCTGCGGACGCTTCCCGTGCGCGATCGACACCATGCGCCACGGGTAATTTTTCCGACATATAAGTTTGTGCTTTTGCGCCACGCATACATTTTTTCCTGGCGAGAACGCTGCTTTGACAGCACTTTGTCTTTGACCCAGTTGTGAATGGTTACGACCGACGCCACCAGTATCAAATAGAACAATAGTACCACGTAGTTTGTCATGTGTAAAATACAGAGTATTTTACACATGACAGAACAGGTATGATGGCGCCTGACATACTTGCATTCAAAATCCTTGTATCTCAGTCACTGGTAGGACAATACAAAATCCCCCAAAACGAACAATTGATAATATGGGTTTGAACTTGTACCTAATTTCAAATTTTGGACTGCTAAATACATGATTCAAATAAAAATACCCAAATTTCGCAAAATAATCCTGAATTTTGATGGACCGGAAAAAAAGACGATCGCTCTCGCGCGATCCGCGACCACGTTAATAGCAGCGCGATTCGTCGCAAAAATAGCCACATTTTGCGGGAAATACACAGCTAACAGGCGACGCTTGCGAGGAGCTCACACACATTGCTCTGCGCATGCGAGCGAGCGATATGAACACGAACATCAAACTGGTGTGCGCGCAGCACTGAATTGAACTCTGGGAGTGACCTGACTGGCAATCCTCTTCTGTTCAGGATTGCTTTGTTTTTCGCCAAACTATAAGGTTATAACGATGCATACACTCAATGCCACTCTAACACCTATGTCATAGGACGGCTGCAGTAAATAAGTTTGTGAGACTGGCCCAAATTAGTGCTGTTAGGTTAAAAAAAAATCCTGTCTCGGAACCGTCTCGGTAGAATTCACAAGTGATAACGGGATCTCGGATCGTCTCGGATCCCGGGAAAAAAAATTATTGGAATTTGCTCTGAAAAAATGCAGCGTTGTAGACTTATATTTCTCGTTTTAGTTAAAGTCATACCTGTAAAGTGTCAGATATTGCATAAAATGACATTTGAGACTTCAATCCTATATCAATATCATTGTAAAATACAATTGAAAGATTTGTGTAAGTTTGAAAGAAAACGAACACTGTTTACCTAGTGAAAAAAATGATTATTGAGTTCATATTTTATCACCGAATACTGATGGTCTGCCATACATTGTCACAGGAATAATTAGCCTTTTGAGATATTCGCACCCGTGTATGATAATGTTTACAGGCGTAGTACAGAATCCATGGAATTCGCGATCGCTGGGTCCAAAGTTCAATCTCCGGAATGTTCCCACGGGGGGTACGCGTGCTGCAATGTGGATGCAATTAGCTACGACTATTCAAAACCGTTGGCCAACGGTTTTGAAATAATGATTTTCAATGATAATTATCTTCATACCAAAGGGACATTTGAAAAAATCAAACCCTATTTTATTCTTCTCTTACCATAAGCTAAACAACACGGCAGAAGAGAAACGAGGAAGCTCCAATTAATTTTCGTGGATTTGGACACTTTACAGGTATGACTTTAAAGGGATCTAGTATTTTTGTTGACAAGTGCAAAAAGTTATGCGTGGTTATAAAATGAGTATTGGTATGATCTGATATGTCCAGAAAGTAATCTGTGAACATTTCAAGTTAATTGGATGTTATTTGGCCGAGAAATGAGTGAAAATGCTAAGTGATATTCACTTACTCATTGCACTTACTTTCAGGGCTGGAAAGGTCCCGTAGATAAATTCATATCCGAACACCTCAATCGTAAATATCTTTTGAACAAAATGGAAATTTGAAAAACCGAAACCTGTCCAGTGCCTTTATTGTTAATAGGAATAAAACAAGGTATGAGGGAACCGCTAGAATTCCAATTGGATTTTGAGGATTTGGACAATGTTACTAAGTCCCTTTGATGCATAGGTGCCTTACAACTGACTCGTTCATTATCATTGCAATGCAGGCTGCACAGTACAGTATTGTAATGTGTGTATGTGTGATTGTAATGTTAATAGCTATGGTGTGCCAAATGCAACACCATGTTTGTAGACCACTCTTCTTCCTCGTATTCCTAGGGACATGTCTAATCACTAGATATAACAATTGCTAATTATTATCATTATCATTATTCTGTATCTCATCTAGGGCTGTCGATTTCCTCCCGGGACTCGGGCGAGTCACAGGTACCCAAAATTTACCCATTTGTTGATTTCGCTATCGGCATGTCACGCCGCTTGGAAAACATGTTCATTCAAGTGACAAAAATGCAGCGCATTTATGACAATAAATCATCTTCTAAAATACAGCAAATTCGTAAATCAATTATAGTTTTAGCATTACTGACATGATTTTAACGGAATTATGGTAACATGCTGTTCAAATTTCCTCGATTACGAAATTTCTGACGAAAATAGGACATAAATGATCTCGGTGGCCGATCGTATCTTCAACACACATGACGAATTTGATTGTCATCGCGTACATACTTTGTAGATGGCCCCTCGCCACGGCCTCGATCCATTCTCAGTTATTATTTCCAAACAAAAACATGTGCTCCAGCTCTATAGCTAGCGCATGCACACACCAATACACATTGACCACGCCTCCAATAAATACACCACGCTATACTTTGTACACAATCGGTGCTTCCTAATGCTGTTATACATGTTACTACGCTTCGCTTGGCTGTAGCTGAATAGGCCACGCCTCTAATGTGTATCAGTCACTGATCTCTATAGTAGAGATCGGTGGTATCAGTGCGCTGTACTGTATACATGTATGGGCTAGCTAGCGAGGGATCGATCTAACGTACACAAGTGTGTGTCACGTGCGTGTCGCCTTTTGATTGGCTGTGGCATCTTACTCATGAATATGCATGAATATTGAATAAAGAAGAAAACCTACGTGCGTGTCACATTTTCCTTTTGATTGGCTGTGACATGAATATGCATGAATACAGAGTCGATCAGTGGTTGTTTTGGGGGCTATGCATTGAGCGTGTGTAACGTAAATGTATGTATGTGGGATATGGTGGATTGTGCCTCGTAATGTGGTGTTTAAATTCAATGCACATGCAGTGCGCGATAGGTATACATATAATACATGTACATAAGTGAAGAGATCGATAGACAAATATGAAGTTTCAAACAAGGGTTTAATACATTGCATCTCATTAATGAACTGAATGATAACTAGCATATTATTAGAGAGTGGGCAGATAACTCGGGCGTTCAAAGAGGGGAAAAGGAAAGAAAAGAAAATGAGAGTGGGCAGATAACTCTGGCGTTCAAAACAGGGAATTTTGCTTTTTTGGGGGGATATCGAGTATCGATTTTTGCGCCCGGGACCAACATTTTTCGGCGGGACCCGGGTACCCTTGACTCGTCAACAGCCTTAATCTCATCTGTATCAGTTAAATACTTTACAATCACCGGGAGAGGTTATCGCGTATAGGAGGGTGCATGCACACCTACATGTTATTATGGTCCTGGTAATAATGTCAAACTCTGGGACTGGGCACTTTTACTAAACTAAAGTCGAGGACAGATTCGCATGGCGCCTGACATACTTGCATTCAAAAACATTTAATTTCACAGGTAGGATGATAACAAATCCCCCCTAATAAACAAATGATATGGGTTTTGTTACCTAATTTCAAATTCTTGGACTTCTACTCTAGATAGTAGACAGTTTTCCACCTCCAAAATACATGATTTGATTAATAAATACCTTAATTTTGCAAAATAACCCAGAATTTGGACGGACTGGGAAAGACTTATTATTTTTATTATTATTATTAAGTGTTAGATGTTGCTTGTAAGTATACATGATGGAAAAGATAAGAATAAGATTTTTATCAAGATAATTGAAATATTTTGGACAATTTATTTTCTATTTATTTACAGGAAAAGACAATCTCTACAGAGTCTACAGCCATGGCCAATTGCAAGACACCCGTCAGCATCCTTCAGGAGATGTGCGCCAAGAAGGGCGTGACACCGGTCTACGACACCATCGGCCAAGAGGGGGCATCCCACCAGCCAAAATTCACCATCCGGTGCACTGCGGGCGATGTAGTGGGCAACGGAGACGGTTCGAGCAAGAAGGTAGCCAAGCAGTCTGCGGCGGAGGACGTCCTTCAACAACTGGACGTTGAGGTGCCCTCCGTGGCGGTGGAGCAAGATGAATCGGGGTAAATGAGCCTCCACACTAACCCTTTCCTGTAAATGAGCCTCCACACTAACCCTTTTCTGTAAATGAGCCTCCACACTAACCCTTTTCTGTAAATGAGCCTCCACACTAACCCTTTTCTGTAAATGAGCCTCCACACTAACCCTTTTCTGTAAATGAGCCTCCACACTAACCCTTTTCTGTGAACGAGCCTCCACACTAACCCTTTTCTGTGAACGAGCCTCCACACTAACCCTTTCCTGTAAATGAGCCTCCACACTAACCCTTTCCTGTAAATGAGCCTCCACACTAACCCTTTTCTGTAAATGATCCTCCACACTAACCCTTTTCTGTAAATGAGCCTCCACACTAACCCTTTTCTGTGAACGAGCCTCCACACTAACCCTTTTCTGTGAACGAGCCTCCACACTAACCCTTTTCTGTAAATGAGCCTCCACACTAACCCTTTTCTGTAAATGAGCCTCCACACTAACCCTTTCCTGTAAATGAGCCTCCACACTAACCCTTTCCTGTAAATGAGCCTCCACACTAACCCTTTCCTGTAAATGAGCCTCCACACTAACCCTTTCCTGTAAATGAGCCTCCACACTAACCCTTTTCTGTAAATGAGCCTCCACACTAACCCTTTTCTGTAAATGAGCCTCCACACTAACCCTTTTCTGTAAATGAGCCTCCACACTAACCCTTTTCTGTAAATGATCCTCCACACTAACCCTTTTCTGTAAATGAGCCTCCACACTAACCCTTTTCTGTGAACGAGCCTCCACACTAACCCTTTTCTGTGAACGAGCCTCCACACTAACCCTTTTCTGTAAATGAGCCTCCACACTAACCCTTTTCTGTAAATGAGCCTCCACACTAACCCTTTCCTGTAAATGAGCCTCCACACTAACCCTTTCCTGTAAATGAGCCTCCACATTAACCCTTTTCTGTAAATGAGCCTCCACACTAACCCTTTTCTGTGAACGAGCCTCCACACTAACCCTTTTCTGTGAACGAGCCTCCACACTAACCCTTTTCTGTGAACGAGCCTCCACACTAACCCTTTTCTGTGAACGAGCCTCCACACTAACCCTTTTCTGTGAACGAGCCTCCACACTAACCCTTTTCTGTGAACGAGCCTCCACACTAACCCTTTTCTGTGAACGAGCCTCCACACTAACCCTTTTCTGTAAATGAGCCTCCACACTAACCCTTTTCTGTAAATGAGCCTCCACACTAACCCTTTTCTGTAAACGAGCCTCCACCCTAACCCTTTTCTGTAAACAAGCCTCCAAACTTACCTTTATCTGTACTAGTTTGTTTGGCCAATTGAAACCACAAATTTTCAAATTTTCCTTGCCCTAACTGAAAATGTATTGCCCCAACAGAAAATTGACTTGCTCTGTGTGGCTACAGATGAGATTTACCTTTCTACTCTTTTCTCTTGTAGTTGAGAAAACTTATTTTGTTGCCTGATAGGGCAACCAAACTAGAAGGCTGTAGGTACAATTCTTTATCCAGGGCTCGACATGACAAAATAAGAAAAATCTTGTTTCCTTCCATGTCATGTTTCATCTATACTCACAGTTTTGATCAGGAAAGAGTGATATTTTGAATAGCTAAAGGTTTACTCATGAAATAAATTTTTCTAACCAGTTAATTTTGTTTTCGGGCCACTAGAAAAGGGAACGAAATTATTTCACTGGCCCGACCGAAAAGTTAAGTGTGGAGCCCTGCTTTATCATTAACTCTGTTATGTGATCTACAAGCGTTATTCAAATTGCTTTTTTCCCCTTTTTTATCAGAGATTCAAAGAACAACCCTGTGGGAGAACTACAAGAACTGACCACGCAGCTGGGCTGGAGGAAACCGGAATACCTTGTGGTTGAGGAGAGCGGTCCCCCGCACAGCAGACGCTTCGTCATCTCGGTCGCCGTCGACCAGTACAAAAAAGAAGGTAAGACTGTTGCACTCAACTTTTCTGCAATCAAATATAAATTAAGCACAATAAATACATAATTAGAAATGATTAAGAAAATGATTACAAATTTGTATCCAAAGGAAGCTCAAGCTTATTGAAAGGACCTGTTGCTGAACTACTGACAACACCCAATCAACATTGAGCATTTTAGCTTTGCCTTAGTTGTTACAATTATTGGACATTTACAACATGAAGAATAAAATGGAGATTTACATGAGATAGCCATTTCTGTATTTTAAAAATGTGATCAATCAGCAAAGCAATTCAATAAGTCAATCATTCAATCAATAAATCAATCAATAAGTCTTTCCTTCAATCAATAAATCAATCAGTCAATCAGTTATTTTGTCAAATATAAACAAACTACAGTCAACTTCGCGTAAGTCGAACTTGACGGGACCGTGTGAAACACTTCGACTTAGGCGATATTCGACTTGCGCGTAAGTCGAAGAAAATGTATGTTGTGGCCCCTACCACGCACTGCATGCTATAGCTATAGCTACACCTGTTTGGAAAGCAGCTTAGCACAGCGGGCTGATCGTTGCAATACAGGCATCCAGAAAGAAAAAAACACACACACACAACTCAACTTTCATGTACACAGAACTCAACATTATATCTGTTGATAAAAAACCACATGGCCTGGTGATAGTTGGGTCACTGGTAGGTCACATCAAGGATCCTTGGATTGGTCACATACAGTACTATAAAGTACAGTACAAACACACACACTCGTACAATGTATCATCCACACACTCATACATTGTCCACAAACAGTGTGTTTCACATATACACTGCTTGCATGCACTACATGCATACACATCGGCTTGACTCGTCGACTTCGTAATAGGGGGTTAATTATGTGCAAGCGTATATGTACTGCAAAATCAAGTGTCAAGAGGAGAAAGGGAGAGCAAGAGAGAGGAGTTGAGAGAGATGCGAGATAAGAACAGACCTAAGGAGTGTCAGATTTTATTGCTTCGACTTATGCGATGCGAATTTCATGTTTTGTATTGAAAGTGTACCAGGAATTTGATCGACTTAGACGATAATTCGACTTACAAAAATCGACTTATGCAGAGGAATAACACACGCAAGTGTATGACAATAAATCGGGACTTTTTATAATTGTCGACTTACGCGATTATTCGATATATGCGACTTCGACTTACGCGGAGTTGACTGTATAATGTTTGCGTTTCTTATTTAGGAGTTGATCGGAGCAAAAGGCTAGCAAATATAAACAAACTATGATGTCTGTGTGTCTTATTTAGGAGTTGATCAGAGCAAACGGCTGGCAAAGAGGGCAGCAGCTAATGCCTTGCTGGAAGTGCTACGAGGTCTACCATTGGACATCAACCCAGGATTGATCAGCAAAAAAGTAAGACCGAGAGTGTTCCTCACAATCATGACAATTTATTGCTAAGCTCAAAATTCACTTCTTCTTTTTTCCTTATGACCCAGTCGGGCAAGTTAAATCAAAATTTCTTTAATTTTAGTGTCCCGAAACCTCATTTTGGTGGCCCCAATTAAAGAAATAACATTAAACAAATTATATTATATTTGGTTGCATTTATGTGGCCCTGAGCTAATATTTAGTCGCCCCGGACCAGCAGGCATGGGCTAATTACAAACTCTGGGGGTGTATTCTGAAAACGGTTTTAACTTCAAATTTATTGTATCTAGGTCATATCGACGTCACTAAAATTAGTGCTGAGTCAAATCGAATATTTTGGAAACCGAATATGAGTCGTGTAAAAACGGTCGGATATCGAATATATCCGGGAAAAAAAAAAAGAAAAAAAAAAAAATAATAAATTATTTTTTTAAAATCCGATACAAATATTCTGTCCGTTTTTTCAATTAGAATCGGCAGGACAGTGCGATGTTAGTGTACAAACTGCTGTCAAGATGAAAGATTTCGATATCTCTTCATATATTCTTCTAAATTTGTCTCTCACTATACCACTTACATGTATATATTATTATTTGTTTTGTTTATTTGTAATTTATGTAAAATACCTTTACTTTTAACTTTAGCAATAGATAAGCAGGGTTCAATGTGCCATTTTCTGATCGAATCTATCGAATGGGGATTTAATCGTTTTTTTTGTTGTTGTTTTTCTTTGGATACTCGTATCCGAAAATTTGTATCCGGTATCCGACCTTCACGGTCGGATATCGGATATCCATCCGTTTGGACTCAGCCCTAACTAAAATATATTATAGTAAATCGCTATTCCTTATTAAGTACAGTTTCAGAATACTGATTTGGCTAAAATTTTTTAGTGACGTAGATAAAAATGATTTTAGCTTAAAATCATTTTCAGAATACATCCCCTCGTTATCATTTATATCAACTTTTTTTAAAGTAACAAAATTGCAGACAAAAATGTAAAGCTCCTCCCTTAGAATCGTAGATGCTTTAATTTGTCCTTGATTAATACAAATTCATGAAAAATTTCATATATATCATTGATCAATCTTCTTCAATCCAGCAGAAGCGCCCCAAGCAGATTGGACCGAGCCGTCTTCTGATCAAGAACCTAGCTCAGGCTGAAGGCAATTACATTGCCAGCCTTCGAATCAACCCTCTTAACTTCCCAGGTAAATATATTCTCCTTATTCTTGTCCTCTCTTTCTCCTCTATTTGCTGTTTATCATTTTATATTAAAGTGCAGAAAGCAGTATTGTTTTATGTCACACCTGAAGTCTGTTTTTAAATGTTAAAGATGGTCAAGCGTGGGGATATTACACAGCGGGTCGCCATTTTGAACTCAGCAAGTTTGTGCGCACTGCAACAACACTGATGCAGTATGCATCGCGCACCGTGCGCAGGAAGTTTTCAATATGGCGCCGCGCATCTGATTTACGAATCCGAACCACCTTTAATGTTTAATGTAATATGACAGTAATCCAATTTGTGGCAGTGACATTTTTCCAGAAAAAAACCCAGACTCGGCTCTCTAATTATAGTAATAATATAAAGAGTTCTTATATTGCGTCATCTATTGCAAGATGCTTAGGGGGCATATCGTCGCTGGGCTGTTAAAACCTCGTATCTCAAATTTTGGTGAAAATTACTTTTTTTGATAAATGTGAAGTTTAAGGTTTTTCTTCTTACGTATGAGGCAGCACAACTTCTATGCAACATCACGCAAGTTTAAGGTGTTATTCATCTAACTAATAACCACATGAGTTGCATATCATAAAAAATAATGTCAAAATTCATCTTTTGGAAAACCTTGTATCTCATTTTAGGATTTAGTACGAAAACCTCGTAACTCAATTTCCCGCCTTCCAAATTATTTTTTCGTGCATTTAACCCTAAAAAGACTGGGGGGGGGGGGGGGGGGGGTTGATTTAGCCCCCCCTCCTCTATTTTCGCGATTTCTTCGCAACGCTTAAATATTTTACGGTACCACTTCACGACTTTTTTCCTTAGAGTCTTGCGCAACTTTTGTTACCAAATTTGCGACAACCGGGTGTACCGTTCTAAAGTTACGTGACCTTTTGTAAGTGAGCGTCGGCCCGAAAATCGCTAAATTTTGTGATTTGTGTTCAAATCCTATGGAAATTGACTTTTTCCTAGAATAGACAAAATCTTCATTATTTTTCATTCTGATCACTGCAATTATTTAATTTTGGGCTACAAATGGTTGAATAATGGTTAATATTTTATTCCATCAAAAAAATATATAACAAATATTTTTAAAATGCAAAAAATACGAAAAAAATGCAATTTTCGCATAATTAATTAGCTCTAATTAGCATATTATAATTAAAACAAAAAATTTAACTATGCAATATTGTATGGCTCATGGACATCTATCACCATACCAAATTTGGAGTAGATTGGAGTTTCGATTGCCGAGAAAACTACAAAAAATACAAAAAAATACAATTTTTGCATAATTAATTAGCTCTAATTAGCATATTATAATTAAAACAAAAAATTTAACTATGCAATATTGTATGGCTCATGGACATCTATCACCATGCCAAATTTGGAGTCGATTGGAGTTTCGATTGCCGAGAAAACTAAAAAAATACAAAAAAAATACAATTTTTGCATAATTAATTAGCTCTAATTAGCCATATTCTAATTTATTATTTTTTTTAAAACTACGCAATATTGTAGACCTTATGGACATCTATCACGATGCCAAATTTGGAGTCAATTGGAGTTTCGGTTGCCGAGATCTTAGGGGGGGGCCCTTTTAGCCCCCCCCCCCCAGTTTTTTGAAGGTTCAAAATAGCCCAGTCTTTTTAGGGTTAAACCATTTCATATCGAATTGATTATCAAACATAGTCTTAAGTTCAAATAACATAGCCTACGCACATAATTTGTTAAAATAAGAATGTTTTTTCGCTCTCCTGAACATTTTGTTTTTTTGAGATAAGAGGTTTTAACAGCCCAGCGACGATATATACGTGTATGCTACATCAAGAAAGCATTCTGGAACGCTTTTTAAATCAAAAGTATCTGAATTTGGATACTTTGAACGCTCATAGTATCAAATCTTTTTCAATTTTTTTTTTTTTATTTGCTTCTGTTGGCCCAAAACAAAGAGAAAGTATTAAAATCCAGTTATAGTCGGTCGCCCATTTGGTCCAGTGGAATTTACCATCGATGAATTTTAGTGGCCCGAATGCTGTTCATGCTATTGTTAGACCCTACTAACTCCAGTATGCTGCAACACCTCATCAGAATCAGAGCTGTAAAATTGACAAAATAAATTGCATTATACTTATCATTTTTTAGAATATAGAATATACAAACATAGAAGAACTTGTCCGTTAGTGACCAATTAGGAACGTACTCGCTCATGCGAGATAGCGCTTTGGAGCCGACCGTACAGTATAAAACACGCTTGTTTACAACATATTCTCTAACACCTGACGAAGTGTTGCAGCGGCGCACAAAACGTTGTGATCTTTTAGATTCCTTGTTGACCATACATTGCGAGACAAACGAATATCACTAGCGATATTATTTCCGATACTATATCCGCAATGAGTAATATATTTAGTATTAGAAGAACCTGACAAGAAATTAAGTTTCAATTTATATCATTTTGTACGACTAAATATTTCCTTCAATATTTCCATTTTATTGTCAGACCCTACATACTCCAGTATGCTCCAAGACCTGTCCAAGGAACAGAGCTTCAAGATTGAGTACGTTCCCATCGAGGAGCTGAACAAGTCTGGGCACTACCAGTGTTTCGTGCGCCTCCTCACCGCCCCGGTCACCGTGTGCTTCGCCAACGGGCTCTCGCGCACCGACTCGCTCGAGACCGCCTCGCACAACGCCCTGCAGTACCTCAAGCTGATGGCGACCCTCATGCCCACCCCCAAGATGCTGGGAGAGAACAACCCCAACGCTAACGGGCAGGTGCGTTTGAATTCCGAACCCCGATGATGAGGACGATGACGACAACGACGACGATGATGGTATTCGGACAACTAACCCCCAGGCAACTACTTTCGAAAAAGAAAAGAGTAGTTATCTGGGGAGCAGTTAGTTGTCCTGTAAGATTTATAGCCGCAACTGTGTGAGATTATAATAGTTGTGGTCATAGCTGGTGAGCAGCTACTGTAGGTTTTTTTCTCTGCTAATAAGGAATTCCAATTTCTTAAATTTCCCTCATTTGAATTTGAGCTGTGTGCATTCGGACAACTAACCCCCAGGCAACTACTTTCGAAAAAGAAAAGAGTAGTTATCTGGGGAGCAGTTAGTTGTCCTGTAAGATTGGTAGCCGCAACTGTGTGAGATAATGATAGTTGTGGTTATTTTTGCAGAGGTCGTAGCTGGTGAGCCAGCTATTGTAGGTTTTTTTCTCTGCTAATAAGGAATTCCAATTTTTAAAAATTTCCCTCATTTGAATTTGAGCTGTGTGCATTCGGACAACTAACCCCCAGGCAACTACTTTTGAAAAAGAAAAGAGTAGTTATCTGGGGAGTAGTTAGTTGTCCTGTAAGATTTATAGCTGCAACTGTGTGAGATTATAAAAGTTGTGGTTATTGTGCAGAGGTCATAGCTGGTGAGCAGCTATTGGAGTTTTTTTTTTTTTTCTCTACTGATAAGGAATTCCAATTTCTTAAATTTCCCTCATTTTAATTTAATCTGTGTGCTGGGTAAGGTGCTGTTGAAAGACGAAATCCTTCAATTATGGAAAGCCATTTGTATAGTCTTGGAATAAATCATATTCAGAAGCAACAATAATGCAAGTATTTGAAACTTCCAACCAACATTCTTATCCATAATTCAAGGCTCCTTGATAATAACAAATATTACTGATTTCCACAACAAAAAAACTGATTTAGAAAGTATGGCTTGCAAACGAACTGTTTCAATAATTTTACAAATAAACTGAATGGCTCTCCATAATTGTTAGGTCCAACTTATAGTTTAGTTCAACTTCTATCTTTTTTAAACACCCCATCCCCTGATTTAAAGCTATATTTATGATGTAAATGGATCAAGAATAGTGTATATTTTCTCCATATACATAGTATTCTCAAATCCCTTATTGGTATCCGTATATATGTATGAGAGAGATTTTTTTCCTACATCATAAAACAGTACATTAATGTTATGCTATAATTGTGCTAGCATACCAAAAACTCACTGTAAATTGCAGTGTATAAGCATATGTTTTTGTTTTTTCAAGATCATGATATGGTTAAGACTTCATTGAAGCTGTTGCAATTTGTTGAGATAGACGAAAATTGGAATTGTAGATGGAAATTGATTCTCCGACAAGTATGATGGAATGGTTTCGTTAAAGTCTTTGTGAGATCTACTGTAACTGAAAATTTGTTTCTTATTGTTTCATATACTTCCATGTAGACCCTCAAATTTAATGTTCACAGCTTATACACAGCAATTTACAGTAAAAACAATTGAATAAAATACTTGTATTTTGAAACATAATTTTCGTACAAGAGTTAGCTAGAGATATTTGTGGCAAGATGATACATGTACATCTATTTATTGGACTGTGGCTGTAGAGAATGCTGACTTGTGCATTCACAGCCGCTTGCTTCATTGAACATAAATAATGTATGCCTTGTGCTTTACTAATGAATAATAATGGGACATAATGGGACTTATGATTTAAAAGGAGCTATTGATTTCACATGACTTTTGCTTCTATTATGAAACACATTCGGGTGGTGTTTCACTTAACACTAAAATTAATTTTAGCATCTTTTTTATCACTAAAAATTGATGCTATAATCACTTTCAATGCTTCGTGAATCACTCCCCTGCTATGTGAAACGATAGTGACCATTTTGAGGCAAAAGCCAGGTTAAAGCAATTGTTTGTTTTAATGCACATGTTCCAATAGTGTGGTAAACATGTAAGTATTATTTGTATACATTCAGGTGCTGTTTGCATGCAGTAAAACCTGTGTACAGTGACCACCTAAGGGAAACAAGAAAAGTGGCCACTGTGGACAGGTGACCTCTATAGACAGGTTCTATAATATTATATATACACACATGTGTATAGTGACCACCTCAGGGAAACATGAAAAGTGGTCACTGTGGACAGGTGACCTATGTAGACAGGTTCTATAATATTATATATACACACATGTGTATAGTGACCACCTAAGGGAAACATGATGTGGCCACCATGGACAGGTGACCTCTATAGACAGGTTCAGTAACACTGATTGCGGGGGACCTCTTTTTGTGGCCACTATAGGCAGGTTTGAAGGTTATTTTTATTAAAGGTACTAGGTAATGTGCAAAACATTATTTGGATGGGTGAATTATAAATCAATGGAATTCATTGCCTTTGCTGAGCATACACAATCTTCTGTGAAATGTTAATTGCAAAACAGTTTAGTTTTGGCTAAGATATGAGTGAAAATGAAAATCGAGAATTATATAAAGAATACCTGGCAAGAGAGTTACTTTTGAAACTTTCACTCAAAATCTTGTATTATTTCTACATGTACAAACAGTACAAACTACTGGGAGGGTTTTTCACAAAGATCCCAAGTCGAACTTAACACTAGGTTGGACTTAAATAGAATGGAAAGCCATTTGAAGCTTATTCAAGAGCACAAATGCGAATATTTGGAATTTTCCACAACATTTCACATCAATGACATAGTCTCTTTGATAAATAAAAATGTTAATGATTTTTTATTAAAATTGTAGGCCCGTTTAATAAGAGAACTTGTTTAACAATTTTACAAAGAATGTTATTGCTTTCCATAATGTTTAAGACCAACTTAGTATTAAGTTCGACTTTGGATCTTTGTGAAACACCCCCTTTTATTTTACCTTGGAAAGTATCAGTTTTGTGATTTGTCCTCCAAAAATGTTACCTTTCCCACCTCTATTAGTGTGAAAGTTACATTTTGTTACTACCTGTCCTTTCATGTAATGTTACAATTCTGTTTTTGCCATGTGTCATATTTAAGTATTAGAATCGTTGATGAAAAATGTCATTCAATTTCATTTTACGTTTAAATTCAATTTTGAAGTTGATAAGCAATAGCTGTATTCAGAAGTCAAACTGTTTTTAACCAACCATTTGTATTTGTAGACATAACTGCTTTGTATTTTTAGTTTCTTTTGCTGCTCACAATTATTTTTTTTAGAAGAAATGATGACAGGAAATAAAGACCACTCATGGTGGTTATTGCACTTGTCTTTAAGAAAATATTAATAGAAAGTTAATATAAATTTTGGTCAACAAATAGTCAACATTATTTTTTAGTGACAGATGTAATAAGTGTAATTTTTTAAATAACCCAATTGCTATACAGCATTAGTATTAATAATAGTATGAAGGGAATGAAGGAAATCACACATTGACAATTTAATATTGGGACTTTTATTGTTAGAGGGTTGTTGTTGATTTTTTGTCGCTGATTTTTAAAATTTTTTAGTGGTGGTGTAATTTTGATTTTACCCCCATCCAATAATATTAGTTGAAAAAGGTATATTTTGATTATAGAGAGGTAGGACTATTCAAAGGTTTTCTATTTGAATGTATCCATGTCTTAGTATTACTATAATTTCAATTCACTCGCCTTCTTACTAAGAAAGCGAGTGAATTGCCATTGTATTTTACTTACCTATTTATCTGTTTAACTTTTTGTTTGACAATGTACTTGTGTGTGTTTTGGAATAGTTTGGTGGCTTTTTTACTTTTTTAATGACTGTTGTCCACACTAACATTTATATTATTTTTTACATTTATGAGGGAGGCGGGGCTTATGAGTGCATGGAACATTTCCCCTTAACCCCTTGACTACGGGAACCGGGGTGGTTGTCTACAACGTCCCATGGATATTTCAGAATCTCGAAGGGAATGGGTTAAAAAAGGCATAGTAGTATAAAGGTGTTCTGGTCTAGTGGTCAGAGATCTGCTCTTCGCTCTAATCCGCCTGGGTCCAAACATAGGCTGCTTCTCTTGGATGGTGATGATAAAGGGCGGTCCCATACGTAAACAATCATAATTGATTGAATGCGTCCGTAAACACACAAAAATAGAGCATTATAGCGCGCTGTTTATAAATGTGCGCTATTCAGAAGTGCATTATTACACTTGGTCATTTGTGCACCATTTGTGCACCATCTCCTGTTATACAAGAGCGCTACAGGCTAATTAACACCCTTCCAAACACAAATTTGTACTCCTGGGTAAATTAAATGCCTTGCTGAAGAACTTATTTTACACATCCAGTGTATTTCCTTATTGTGTATCCTTTTGGGTTTTTCCCCATTTTTGTCTTTATAAGTTTGGGGATGCTTGTGCACTCATCTGGGTTGACCCTTGGGCTCACCAACTTTGGGGCACACTATGTTTTTTTAAATCAAATTGTTTACTCTTTTGTTTTTAATTGTATTAATCAATGGGGTGTATATACCCCTCCTCCGCCTCATGCAATGCTCCCAATAGCTACACCACTGGCCTTTGGCATAATCTTGTAGCAAACAAATCATGACTATTAATTGATTTTTGCTTATTTTCTTTTTTAAAAGTACAAATAATGGGTTTATATTTAAAAGACGGTAAAGCCAATACAACCTAATGAAAAACAAAAAAAGAAGACAAAGTGGAGAAAATGTGCGACATTTTAAATAAAATCTTCAAAATTATATCATAATTAATATGCAATTATTTTTTATTTTTTAGACAATGTGTATTTCATGATGGTAAGGCTTTGTCGTATTTTGGATATAAACCCATCAAACCGTACAAACTGTTTATAGGAAACTTGTCATTGTTTTTTTAGTAATGTCATATGATCACGTCATATGTGATTTCTTAAGTTGTGTTCTTGTTTTGTAATGTATACAAAACTTAGAATATGTACAATAAACTTTCTTGAAAAGTATCTATGTTTTTCCATGTTTTATGTTTGTTTTTATTTTAATGTCAGTTGCCTATGTAATTAATAGTGTTATCAAAAACACGTTTCCAAGAATTTAAATTGAATTTAAAATATTTTGGTTATTTATAACCCATGGGTTTAAATTATTGGTAATGCAGCATTTAAATATGGGTTATATTATTGATACTATATCAGGGCTAAAAGGATGTAAAATGAGGTGATATAACCCAAAGTCAAATATATCCCGCAAATGAGAATTTTGTCCATTATGATCTCAAATAATTATGTATCATAATCTCTAAGACCACTACAAATGTTAAGATTTATGTTTATTTTTTGTTTGTGTGTGTGTGTGTGCCAGAGCCGTATATGGCTCTGGTGTGTGTGTGCGTGCATGTTTGTTTGTGTGTATGCGTGTGTGTGTGTGTGTGTGTCACGTACAATGTCAGCATGCTATTGGTATACGTGCATGTTTGATGAAGGAATGTATTATATGTATACCAATGATAAAAGTGTAGTAAAAGCAACATTTTTTTTATATGGTTAATCACATAGCTAGAAAGGTGGGAGGGGGGGGGGGGGGGTGGGGGGCAAGGGATAACCCCAGGAAGTAACCAGTGGCATAGTCATGGGATTGTCAGTGGGTATGTTCCTCCCCCCCGAAAAAATGTGTAAACATTGGAACAATTATAAGGCTAAACATGAAGAAAAATAAAGAAATACATAGAGTGCTGCACTCCCCACAAAATGTCCTTAACCCCTGCTTAGTGTCCCCTATCACTACCCTGGCGGTGTCTCTTCATAAAAAGATGTAACACATGATATCGTTATCGAGGTGAACAATGTCGCCCTATTTGCGGCGTTTCGAGAACATTTTCAGCAAATTATACCCCTTTTTAAAACAAAAAAGCACACAGCAGGTACAATATAATTTGTGGCATTTCACGAAAAGGTACCCTTTTAAAAAATTTATTTCGCGTGCATTTGTGTGAAGTTTGTTCCCTTGTTTCACATCTCTACGAACATACATATTCATGAAATGCTTGGCCTATTTTCCAAAGTTACAAACCCAGGATCACAAAGCCAGAAATTTTGCAGGAGGTGGGGGGGGGGGGGGGGGGGGGGGTCTAATCAGCGAGAGCGTAAGCGTGAACCGATTTGAGCAGCATAATGCCTTAGGGTCCCTGGCGGGGATCTAGGGGACAGAACCCTGGAAGCGTTATGTATTTTAGCTATTCAAAGCCCCCAAATAAAAAAATAACAAGGCGAACAAAAAGTGTGAGGGGGGATTGGCCTCGGGCCCAAGAGACCCCGTCGCTATGCTACTGTACTTGGTTGAATACGAATCCGGGTCTGCCATGTTTGCCAACCCGCCCCCCCCCCCCCCCCCCCCCCGATATTTGTTTGTTTGTTTGATGTTGTTGTTGTTTTTTTTTTGGGGGGGGGGGGGGGCTCGTACGCCCATTATGGCAGTCAGACCATGGACTCTGGCTACTATAGTACTAGGTCAGACTAAGGTACAATGGTCAATCTTTATTTAAAGTAAAGCAAATCCAGTGCAGTCTGTCACACAGATTATCCAGGAAATGGTATGGATTTGTACCAATCCACCTAGTTGAGAAATGACCGACTCTACATGGGATTTTCTTTTATAAATCGGACATCGTACTTCAACTTGAAGCGGTCCCTGAGTGGAATAACGGTCGGAATATAGACACTGATTTTTCGGTCTAGATTCCACTTGAACAGTTCTGTGATGTAAAGATCTCGATTCGTCTTAACACGGACGTCGCGTCGTTGTGATCAAAATTAAACAAATATGAAACTTCAAAGAAAGCTTGTGTGTTACTCGATGAGCCTGGCTCTTATTTCTGCATGGTCTGGTAAGAAGGCGTCTGATGTTCACCTCAGAGGACCCATCCCGGCTTCGATCTTTCTCGGTAAGTTGTTTTTTTCTTCTTCATGTTATCACACAATGATTACGTTGACCAACATTTTGCGATAATTATACATACACAATTATAAAGAATTTATGATTCGTATCCTATATCAGAAGAATCATTGGGGCCCGGGTATCAAACAGGGTTGTTGCAACCCGGGGGTGGGGGGTGGGGGCCTGGGGGTAAGTGCCCCCCCCCCCTCTATGAGCATGATTTGTTGTGGCAGAGGGGGGGGGGGGGGTGGCACGTGCCATCAGTGCCCCCTTATGCGGAATCCCCTGGTGCCCCCACTGAAAAAAAAAGCCTACGCCACTGGTCAACTACGTACTAAGCTAAACAACAAAAGCGATGGTGAGGGCGCATCAACTATTTGACATGTGGCACAGCAGCTCTCCGCAAATTAAAGGGTGACTAAATTAAACAAATTAAATACTTTGGTTGATCTATAATAATGAAAACATCACATATCTGTTGACTATTTGATGTACATTTTTGTCATATTTTTTATATTATTTTTTCTATTACTTTTTTCTACCTGCTCAGCTTCACCCCTACAAAAACCCAGCCAGAAGCTATTGACTTCTGTGACATCATAATACCATTCAACCACCTATTTACAATAGCATTGTATGTTTTATACAATGCCCACTCACCATGAACTTGAGAAGGGTTTCAATGAAAACATCCAACGCTAATGCAATAAGGTACTTAGTGGGTAAGAACATATCTTTTGTTTATGTTTATCTAGCTGATCGATGGTTGAATGGTATTGTGATGTCACAGAAGTCAATAGCTTCTGTTTTTTTTAGGGGTGGATCTTAGCAGGTAGAATAAAAATTATATTAAAAATTATATTAAAAATATGACAAAAATGTACATCAAATAGTCAACTAACCAAAGTCAACATGCGTTTTTAA
Source organism: Echinarachnius parma (assembly GCA_037951105.1). Lineage (NCBI taxonomy): Eukaryota > Metazoa > Echinodermata > Echinoidea > Clypeasteroida > Echinarachniidae > Echinarachnius > Echinarachnius parma. The sequence continues at coordinate 39,345 of JBAMJV010005168.1, forward strand.
TTTAGTCACCCTTTAAAGCTCGACTACGCATCCCCATTTTCCTCTCTTGCCATTGTTTGTTACATTCAATCGCTTTGCCAATAAAGAATGCAATGGTATTAAACGCTTCCCGAGCCCACCTCGCCCCCAGTGGCGGATCCAGGGGGGGGGGGGGGGAGGGTTAGGGGGTTTAACCCCCCCCCCCCCCTTGGGCTGCCAAGTGAAAATGTATCAGTGAAAAAAGTGAAGAAAAAAAGTGAAAAAACATCACTTACGGGGGTTCAAAATAGCAACAACAAAAAAATCGCCGAGAGGGGGGACACCCCCTCTCGGACTCTCCCCCCACTCGCCGCTACGCGGCTCGGACTTCGCCGCTTCGCGGCTCGGGTCAAATAACCCCCCCCCCCCCTTAGCAAAAAGCTAGATCCGCCCCTGCCCCCCCCCCCTCCCCCTTCCCTAATTCCCCCTCCTGAATGGTAACTTGCCATTTGGTCTACTCCCATTTGGTCTACTAGAAAATTATGTTTATTGGATTATGATATTAGGGTTAATTAGGGGTGTGGATAAGGGTTAGGGTTAGGTTTTGTGTTAGGGGTCGTGTTTGGAGTTGGGGAAATTGCTTTCGGCTACTTTCCCGAAACTGGACTTGGGCTTTAAAGGCATCAGGTAGTAGACCAACTGAGTTGTAGACCAAGCATCCGGTAAACCTCCTGAACGATATCACGACCTGACAATATAAAAGTGGTCACCTTGCAATTTCCTGCTTTGATTCCTGTTCTAGTCTGACCTAGTGGCGTCTTTAACCTATTGTGTTGCTATTACCTTCTCTATATAATGTTCCTACGTTTGTTCATTCATTCATTCCGGCATTAAAAATTAATTAATTAGTTACTTCTTTCATTCATTTATTCATTCATGCATTCATTCATTCATTCATTCAATCAATCGTTCGTTCGTTCGTTCGTTAATTTTTTTCCGTCAACAATTTTCGCGGCCGAGACCGGGATCCTTCAAAAAAATTCGAGATCGAGACCGAGACCACTTGTAAAGTTGTCTCCTCGAGGGCCGAGACCATTGGTTATGATGGTCGAGACCGCCAAAAAATGGACTCGAGACCAGTTAAAAATGGTAATGGGGCGGGGGGGGGGGGGGGGGGTTGAACCCCCCCCCCCCCAAAAAAAAACAGTCATGTTTTCATCAAACGGGGGGGGGGGGGGGTGAACCCCCCCCCCCCCTTCTCCCCTCTCTGGGTACGCCTATGGATCTGATTGGTACCGACATAGAAAAGAAAACCCGACGTTGAAGGAAGCTACTAATCTATACGGTCTACCATACCTACTCACTTACAAGATTGTTCGTCTATCTAGTCTAGTGGTTCTTTGTTTTGTTTTTTCATCCCAGGTGGTTTTCCTCATCAGTACAGACAGTACTAATATAAATATGAACAAATGGTCCCCCTCTCTCTCTCTCTTTTTTAAAATTAAATATATATATTGATTTAATTTGGAAAAAATCTCGGGGATCTATATTCAACGGTGTACAAACGCAAAGCAACGTATAAAGCAAAGAGCACTATGAATTTTCACTTATAACGCAGCCAAAACAGGGTATTTCACACATCACATTATGGAATACACTGTACTACGTTACATATTGTCTTGGATATAGATATATATATATATATATTATGATATATAGATATTTAGATAGATAGATAGATAGATAGATAGATAGATAGATAGATAGATAGATAGATAGATAGATAGATAGATAGATAGATAGATAGATAGATAGATAGATAGATAGATAGATAGATAGATAGATAGATAGATAGATAGATAGATAAATGGTATTTTATTAATTTCAGGATTCACAGTTTCATAACCGAATTGCACATGAATTGCAAGATTAAAATAATACATTGTAAAAAAAGTTTCTTCTTTGACCGTGTCCATCTCATCATAATGGAGTCGGGTCAACTTTCTTGAATTAATCTTTTACGTACCAAGATCGTAAAGAGGAGGGGTTGTGGCATGGGCGTACGGGAACATTCTTGCAAGGGGGCCGAGGTATGCATGTTGCCCGAATACCAGCTTTCCATGTTTCACCTGACAAGCAAAACAAACATGTTCTCCACCACTTACTGCAAGAAAATTAGCTGTGATTTTGCCCAAATGCTTTTGCCAAAATTCAGTTGCTTTGCGGCCGAATATTACCACTTAATTTCGAAACTCTGATGGGGACTGCAGCCCCCTCGCGGGCCACTTACCCGCCCCGCCACTCATTCCCCATGGGTTGTGGGCTTGTGGCTCGATCGTTGTATGCTATCAAAGAACGTCTCAACAACCAATCGTATTCTTTCATTTCAGGTTTGTTCTCCGTTGTGTCGTTCTTCTTCTCGCTTCTGTTACTTGGACTGCTATGGCTCCGTCCATCCCCGAATCAAGGGGTGAGGTCCACCCTCCTGCATCTCTTGTGTGTCTCAAGGTTGCAACTCAGGGGCAAGCGGGTCCTCCGGAGGCTGAG